>VZTY01028196.1:115551-177303 GCA_013400935.1 Turnix velox
TTTTAATTTTGCTATTCTGGTATTCTCTATTTTATATGTTAGGAGCACTTAATTACCAAAAAAAATAAAAAAGAGGAGGAACAGTGGGTGAGACCTAGCAAGCACAAGGAAAGCAGTACAACACTTCTTTTTTTTGCACTCTACATTGCAAACCATGATGCTGTTAACTTTCTGTTTTTAGCTCACAGACATAGCTGGGAAGAATCGGATGGGATGTGGTGCATGAACCTCTCCTATCATTCCCAATCCATGCATAAAAGCATTCAAGATTAACAAGCTGGAGTTGAAAGATTACAACAGGGTAATAGATTTTATCTATTTGGCAAATTATTTGAAGGATTGAGAGGCCATTCATAAGCAGTTACAGTGGCTCAAAGAACATACAAACAAAATCACAGTTTCTAATAATCCCTTTGGAGATTGGCTGAAAAACATTTGGAGGCATGTCATAAAATTATGTTGTGGTTGCAGTATGCACAGTCTGCATACCCAAGTTTTACTGGTACAAAAAGAAAAAGGGGGAAGTGTGGGAGAATGGCTACGTGACAAAGTAGACATGAAGGAGCTATGCTGATTCAACTAAGGCTCTCATGAGAAAGGCAAAGATAACACATCCTTCAATCCAGCTGTGTTACAATAACAAGGTGCCACAGTTAGAAACAGCAGTAATTGCAGAAGGGATGGGATAAGCAAATGTACCTTTTACTTGCCAACCAATAAGATATTGCCTAGTGTGCTTACTAATGAGTGGATTGTATATAGTGTGTGTGAAAAACCCAATAAATCGAAGCTTGCTTATCAATCATATTGATTGTCTGCATCTTCCCGCACATGGCGGTAAGGTAAGAGTTTCTGCCTGAATTTCTCATGGAGAGTGCTTCATCTTATGTTGCTTGGCGATTTATAGGTTTTTTTGTTGGTTTGAGGTTTGTTATTTTACAATCCTTCTTTCTTCAACTGCTGCTCAACTTCAGGGCATCTAATTCTCTTTCCTAAAATAATCACTTGACATAAATATTTCAAAACACATTAAGATAAATGCATCTTTCATTACAGTTACATTGCAATGGAACTACTATAGAAGCATTTCTGCTACAAAATGAACCTCTGTGATTAATGCTAACAAAACATTCCATCTAATAATAAGATGCCACAATGATTTCAGTGTTATTTCAAAGTGTTACTCAACCGTCAATTGTTCTGAAAACAGTGAGGCCTTGCAGTTGAATTTAGAATTAAACACACACTTTTTATAACACTTAACATATTGCACTATATGAATCACAGTAAATAAGCCCAATGGGAATGTTTACAGAGGCACAAAGAAAGATCTGCAGAAGGAACTAGTTCATCATAAACAACACAAATATTTACTCTATTATTTAATGTGTGCCCAGCATGTCTATCTTTAATGCAGCATTAGCTGACATCAGGCATATGCCATATGCGCAAATAATTAATTCAAATTATGCTTTCTTCCAGTGTGCTGTCTCAGAAATGAGCTGAATTAATGTAAAGATATATTCAACTGCAAATACTGAGACAATCTCTCTATGTAACAATCCAACCATGTTTGTCTTTGTGAGTACACAATTTTTAATACTTCGTCCTCATTGTTATTCCAGCACCAAGAGCTGATGGTACATGAGATGGTCCTACAGGGCTCCCTATGTAATCACCAATATGACTAACAGAGACATTTAAAAAACTGACTTGGCGAAACATCATTTTTTTATAAGATAAAGCTCCAAATAGCAAAATCTTTAGGACACATCCAACTTTCTTTAAACCAAACAAAACCCAAACCTCTCAAGATTAAACATGTTTTCAAAATACCTATTGGATTGCCTACAGCAGCCTCCTACAGCACATAGACAGATCAACTGTTCATATAAACTCAGGTGGTGAGCAGTGGAGGGATGGGCAGGTTATTTCTAACACAGACACCACAGCCTGTGAAGGCATTCCTGGAAGTAATTACACGGCACCTTTCACCAACAAGTTATTGCAGGGTAACTGCTCTGTTTGCATGGCATATTAGATTCAATCTGCTTAAAGAAAAAGTATGCTAAGGCCCAAAGTGCTACATTTAAAAAGTTATAAGCACTTAACTAATAATGAAAGGAATGTGCTTCTGTAATATCACTCTTGCAAACCTTTATTCATGTGTCTTCTTCAAGAGCTGCATATTACTGTTTTACTCTTGTGTTCTTCTGCATAGATGGTACTCCTGCTTGCTCTCCATACCTACTGGCTCTCCTCCTCTCAGCAGCTTTTCCGTTAATCATGGAAAAAGAACCAACTGCTGACGAAGGAATTTCTCCATCCCAAAATTAGCTTGGGGAAATTCCATAAACAGCTACTGAACAGCAGCTTGCCTTGACCACAATGGCAATCCAAGTAATCCTGTAATTCGATCTACATGATAAGATCTTCAGAAAGATTGAGGTAAGGCAAAACAAACAGCCTTATTACACACTTGCAAAAGCCCTTATCTAATGAACTCTACCTGGTGTTTTATGCCTCCTTCATACAAAAGTCTAATTATGAGTCGTATCTTCCAAAGTTCATTCTATTAATCCCCAAAGCTGTTCACGTTCCCCATAAACTCGGACCCTCCAAATCTGGCTACATATTCATTCATTCAAATTATGACAACATGTTGGTTCTACCAAAGGAGTGAATCCCACTTTACTCAGTCTAGCACAGGCACTGAGGAAAGGCACACTTCGCTTCTCTGATATGGGCCAAGGAAGACATAGAGACACCATCTTTCAGACAGGCACTATCTATTGAGGTACCTTAAGATCCATAAGTCCTTTTTTTCAACTCCCGTGAGGTTCCTAAAAGCACTGGAAGGTGTCTGGCACCATTACAGTTTTGACCTTTAATACCCATCTGTTTCCAGAGACATACTGAGCTTTTTGGCACCAACTCATCACTCCTCAGTTCAGCTCCCTGGGGCTGCCTGGGTACAGCCAAGCACAAAGGAGAGCAAGACTTGGAAAACACTGTTTGCTCCAAGAAGAAAATAGATTGATGACCAGACAGACAGTTCTCCTGACCTCCTGGGACAGTACAGGAAAGCATATGCTCTACCAGTATTTTGGCATTAGGATATGACGTTAAGGGAAAATGTAAGAGTTGGATCAGCAAGGCAAGGGCTAAAGTAGGCCCTATGAATGGTGTTAAAATGTCTACAAACAGCTAAATAGTGCAAATGCTTCAGAAATAGAATCAAGTCTCGAAGCAAACCAAGCAGATGCAGAAAGAACAAAGTAGAAAAAAACAAATGCTCTATATTTTAAGCTCCTGGTCACAGCATTAAAAATGAAATCAAAAGGAAGATCTTGCTTTTTACAACATTGCATATTAAGCAACCCACACTGTATCATGCTTGAATGCAAATTCTTGCTAGAAGCATACACAGCACCACACTAAGATCTATGACATTGTTTTCTACACACATTCCTACTAAAAAACTGATTTGAACATTCAATTTTGAAGGTGCACCTAGTTCTTAGTTTTACCCCACTTGGCCCCATGGAGACACAATTATCCAAAGAAGCTGCCAAGAATAATCCAGAAAATCTATTTTAGACTTCTAAACACAGGAAAGCAGGAGTGACCTTCAACATGAAATCAAAGAGGCTGAAGGTATCTGCACACTCACTTCTTGTAGCTTGCTTTTTTTCATTAGTATAAGTTTTAAACCATTATAAGCTATGTTTTAATGATCGAACCTGGAATAAGGTAAGAAACCACAGGCACAAATCACTTCGCAAAGCCCATATACGTGAAATTCATTTTGACAGGCCAGACATGACAGTCAGCTCCATGATTACAGAAAAATATTTTATAAAATAAAAGAACTTGGAAAATACGTGTTATGAAAACCTACAATGATCAAACTTCTTTCACACTTGATCAAACAAAAAGAAGAAATGCATATGACAGCTTTCTTCATGCAGAGCACAAGAGGCTATCATAGACAACAGTAAAGTTACACTGAAACAATGAAAAATACCTTGATGGTGTCCTTTTAAAGTCGTAGCTTATTATGGGAAATCAGCATTCACAAGCATAAATTTGTTTCTGCATAATTCACTGCTCAGTGACATTTGATTCCTTCCTAACGAATCTGTATTTAAGAAGAAAGTCATAAAACTGAAACAATGGCAATGAATAAGTAATTCATGGCTTGGTGCTCTATTAGCAATTAATAAATACCTAGCAATATCCAGAAACCAGTCATCTGCCACCTTTTGTTTATTTCATTTCATTTCCTGTATCTTGCATATCCTCTGGGGCAATCAGTGCCTTTTACCTTGCTTGCAGAAAACTAGTAATTCCTCATTGTACTTCAGAGTTTCAGGCATCATCTTTACCACATTACTAAATGCATGTGAAACAAGTAAGTCTGGTAATGTAGTGAAGAGAAAAGTGCTTAACAAAGGCTCCTCAACTGTTTCACAAATAGCTATCAAGTTTCTGATGCTCGGCGTCTTCATTTATATTTCATCATCTAGGATAGAATTTAATTTGCTTGGGAGCATTTTAGCCTTCCAGAAGCTCCAAAACAGAGTGCATCAAACCCAAAGGGGAGTTTTTGAATGGTATTCAGAGTATGAGACACAGTAAAGGGATCCTGACAACTCTGGCTTTTTTGCCACTTAATGAGCAAGCATCTGAGCTAGTAAGAGGCTCTTGTGGAAGGCAAAAATACTCCAAAATAGACTCTTGAAGAGGTCACTCTGACATTTTGACCCTTTCTCCCATCCCAGCAAGCTAAATAGACAGTGTGAGAAAAAAGACGTAATCTTGAAGAAGGCAGCTTCTGAGCCACCTATTGCTTTGCAAGTTGCAGATGACACACAATACTCTACTGTGGGCTGCCTTCTCCATTTCAGCCACAAAGATAAATCATAAGTCTTTGGCAATCAAGGCATTGTCCTGGTAGGAACCATGCATCAGAAGCAGTGTGAGCCATGATCTGGACTCAAAAAATGGGATATTTATGATTCTTATTTCCTACTAACTCCCTGTGCAGTATATGTAATGCATCCTATCTTACATTTTACTGTTTCTTTCCTTTCCACGTATTCCAAAGTTCTAACAAAAGTCATGGTGGTGCATAGAAGGGAACTGTAATATTGAGCTTATAGGCTCTAGAACATGAAAATCTCAGTATTCAAACAGAAATAACAAGCAATCAATTCCAACATCTGGCTGTGCCCTGGTGTCCACTGGAACATCAAAGAAACTCCCAGTTTGCTTTTTACATAAGTCATATGCCGTTTCAACAAAGGCCAAGCGGTTTTTATATGGTGACAGAGAATCCTCAAGTTGGGTGTTGCAGTCTGTCTGGTTTAGGATATTTTATGCAACAGTATCAACAGTGATGCAATTCCCCAAGTAGCCAAGAGGGCATCTCAAGGAGTCAGCAAGGGCTTTTAGTTGGAGTATAGCGTCACTCCAGAAGTTAAAAGCTGGCCCAATGAATACTGCCATAATTCAAAAAAGAAACAGTTCAAACTTGATCCATTAATTGATTGTGCACACAGGTGGTACATTTCAGTTTAACACTAACACCCTTCCTATAATAATCCATCAGCTTCCTCCAGTGTCCTCTCCAGCATTCTCCAACTTAACTGTGCAGCTACTGAGACAGAGAGGGAAGGTGTCATCTCATACTTGAAGAAGTGATTATCCCAATTCAATCTGACTACTAAGGATTTCTTGAGAAATCTCAAAAAGCTTCAACACTTTGATGAAATTTACTTGAAAAAGAGATCAATAGTTTTGCTATGGTGCAAAATATAATTCAGTTTCTGTTGAGATCAAGAAGATACAAGGAGGAAAATTATTTTGTCTGACACACTTTGTGTTTTTAAATCTTCCTACCTGTACTCCCTTATTTTGCTTTTTCTATGGCCTTAGTTGCATCAATTGTGGTAATACCTCTCAGAGTACGTAAGACCTGACATTTTTAATGGAGCAACTGAGACGAATGTTTGCTAATACCATTAGGTACTGGTTTTCTTATACAAATCCCCTTTTCTGTTTAAGTTTGGTAGGTTTTTTGTTTGAGATTTTTTTTTTAACCTTCATCACTGGAAAGATGGAAATTAATGCCACTTTTGGGAACTGATAACAATTTATGCCACTGTCTTCCAAAAAAATTCACCTTGAACATTATGAAGCACTTCTTAAATGAGTGATATTATTTCAAGTATTTCTCCTTTATTTGCCTGGTAACACAAAGAAGCAGAAAAACTATAATTTCACTAAAAGTTAAATCAATCTTAGCCTAGAATTTGTTTTCAAAAGTGCATCTCAATTCTGTGGTCAGTGAAATTGCTGGAGCGACAAAACATAGCCCAAAGCCTGAAATCTAGGCTCTGAATCTGGCAACAGTGCAGAACTGAGTTGTAACTTTCAGGCTTATAGTTTTGAATTCTGGCATATCACTATCAAACAGAATCAACAGAAGGCTGACAGAAACTCATCAGTAAACTCAGAAAACTACAGGCAAATTCAGTAGTCTGGGAGGTTTCTTTTTTTTTTGGTTTGGTTTTTTTTATACCTCTTTCCTCCTCTCACCACTTCAGATTTTTGTTAGTCTTCCACTTAATTTTTTTTTATTCTAACTGGAAAGGTTTCTGCTGAGACAATTACTTTATAACCAGTCCTTCACAATAATTTTTTGTGATACTCCTCTGCAAGAGGAGGATAACTTTTAATGCCAGTGTGAATATGATTCTGTATATCTGCAGCACTGAATTTATAGCCCACACGTGGAAAGTCTTGTAAACTGCCCTTCTCTTGATAGACTGTGCAGTAAACTGTACAGTATTTTAATTAATTTCTTAATTACAAACCTAAAGTGTGGTAGTTGAAATCTCACATGCATGCACAGCAAATATTGTTGCTTTAGCCTGGTAGATCAAGGCAGAAATGCTCAAAATAAGTAGAACCAGCTGGAAAGATAGATACTGGCTCTTGCCCATTTTTACTCACTTCCTGTTTTTTCTGTTTCTGATAATTAACAGATTATTTTTTCTAAGCCTCATATTTTGACTTTATAGAAATATCGGAAGCCTGGAATACTGTAACAGAGGAATTAGCAACAAAACAGGGAGATTCAGTTGACTGAGTGACTTAGCAGTTCTATTTCATGCGAAAAACACATATATTACTTGTGTACTTGTCACTAAGTGATGTAGGGTCACAGAGCAGAGGTAAGCTAAGCTTGATGTCCAGGTGCTGTTAGCACCCAGTCATGTAGAAATTTCCATTCCTGTAATGTGACCACAGAGTAAATACATCTTTCTGTCAGATTTCACTCATCCAAACAGGAGTTCCCATTGCTGATATTTCCTCTTCTGGCCTTGTAAGTATTGACTTAACAACCTAATAGCTGTCTTACAGTGATGAGACAACTCATAAGAAGACCACTCTCTAACTCCAGGAAAAGTGTCTATCTAAACTTATTTCCAGCAGTGGCCAGATGTGGGTGCCCTTTGGAAGATTATATGGCCTCTCCTCTCTTTCAGTTTCTAACATTTGCAGTTCAAACCATTTCCTGAACTTGATGGAGCTGCTTTATTTATTAATTCCCAGTGGATCTCCCAAGATGTCATACAATTCTCTTCTTGAACAACATCTTATTTGCTTTGATAGCTCCATCTTCTCAGCTTTACATTTCTTATGTTTGAATTTCATGCCAAAATATTTTAATTCATTAAAGTCCTCTATGAAAAATCTTATGCAAATCAAAGTTAGAGTAAAAATGAACAGAATGATTGAGCTGGAGGTCATCTGGTCTAACCATCCCTTTCCAAGGAGCATCACTTAGAGCCAGTTCCCAAGACTGTGTCCAGATGGCTTGTGAATGTCTCCGAGTATGGAGACTTCACAACCTTCCTAGGAAACCTGCGCTAGTGCTTAGTCACCCTCATTGTGAAAAAGTTTCCTGATTCAGAGGGAACCTCCCATGTTTCAGTTTGTGCCAATTTCCTCTTGTTCTGGCAATGCTGAAAAGAGGTTGATTTCATCCTCTTTGTACCCTATTGATATATATTGATGAGGCACCCCCGAGTCTTCTCTTCTGGAGAATGAACAAACACAGATTCCTTAGCCTCTCCTTGTAGGACAGATGCTCAAGTCATCATTATTGTGGCTCTTTGCTAGACTTGCTTCATTGCATCTGTTTCTCTTCTACTGGTGAGCCCAGAACTGGACACAGAATTCTAGGTGTGGCCCTACCATTTTAAGAGCTGATGAGATTCTCACACTGTTTGGGAACATCCCAATCACTCTTCTTTAAGACCATTTCAAGCTTTGGTGAAAGGTAAAGCAGAAAGTACAATTTGAAGGGTGTCCTCTCAAAACACTTAGGGTTCCTCCTTGAAACTTCATGTAGCTGTATCTCCACCAAAGTATTATTTTAGGAGGACAAGAGAGCAGTGATTGAGGTTGGTTTAAGGGCATTCACATGAGACACTACATCAATAGTATCCAAATGCTGTATTTGTAATTTTCAGGAATCCACGAACAGCTTAGCTCAAATGTGAAACCAGCATGGAGCTAAGCAAAGCAAAGTCCCGTATTGCGAACAACTGATGAAAGAGCACTGGCCACAACTTCTCAAACACTGTTACAAAGCTGGCTTTTAAGATGAAGTAATTAGACGTGCCAACTGCTAATGCTTAGGACTACTGGAATGGGTTCCAGTTGCAGAGAGCCATTCCTGCCCCACTGTGAACAGCAAAGAGGTAGACAGGGCAGCTAGACAGCAGCAGAGACCCACCACTGAGAATGGTTGCTCCATCAGCCTCTGTGCTACCCACCACTCTGCTGCCAGTTTTCATCC
This sequence comes from Turnix velox, assembly GCA_013400935.1. Taxonomy (NCBI): domain Eukaryota; kingdom Metazoa; phylum Chordata; class Aves; order Charadriiformes; family Turnicidae; genus Turnix; species Turnix velox. The sequence goes on from VZTY01028196.1 coordinate 124,427, forward strand.
ACTTCACATTTCTCAGTCACATTTTAAATGTGTGCTATGCCCTTCCAAGCAAGACCCACTCCCTAAGATCTGGATTAGCTAAATAATTTTTGCATGGCTAAGATGAGGTGAGACTCTGTCACTACTTCTACTTCAGTGAAGCCTTTTGTCCATTTACTTCTGCTACTACATAAAATATATGCTCATTAACAACATGCAAACAAAGCCAAAGCACAAGGCACCAAGATTTTGCAGCAACAAGTTTTGTAGAGTGAAGAAAGATTCTGACTTAACACCTGAGAGATGGCACCAGGCAGAGGCTGGAGCTGCTCCATCACAGACGCAGGCAGGATGCTCTAGAGCTTGCACTGGGATGCTGTGGGACCTTACACAGCAGATCCACAACTATTTTTGCTGCATTCCGAATATTCCAAATTTTATCTTTACAGCATGAGCTTTCTGTGCAATACTGTCAACAGAAGGTTATTGTCCATAGTTAGTAGAGTTTTGTTTTTATAAGTATCCTTATTAACTAGATTGTCTTTCAAACTCTAACAATGTCTTGCATTTGATGCCAAGTGTGGCATTGCTTGTTGGTACTATATTTGTATATGCTAGATATGTTGGGGTTTTTTATTAAAAAAAAAAGTTGTAATAATGGTGCAGTCTCCTGAGAATACATTTATTTCTGCAGTATAAAATAAAATTAAATTCTTCCATCTCAAAAACTATTAAAAGGTTGTATTTAAAATGCATGAAGCATTAAAAAGACATCAAAATTAAAATAATCTCATAAATCTCTTCATTTAAAAGACTTATTAGAATACAGATAGAGGCAGAAAACAGCTGCCCTGCAGACTAAAGCAGTAAATTATGACTATTTTAACTTTTTTTTCATTTTCATCATTGAAATTTTCCTCACAGAATTATTGCAGTAGTATAAAAAGACCAACTGCCCCTATATTTAACATGTGAATAGTAAATTATTTTTCAGTGGACTTCACAACAGATAAGCTGCATATTCTTTCAAATGTCAGCAGACTATGGGATCGTTTCCAGACAAAGGAGGTGGTGAGTGTTTTCAGAAATCAGTATTGCATGAAAAAACTATAGAATTAATCAGCAATTCATTCTCTTCCATACAACAGCAATGGGACACCACAGCAACTGACTCCAAAACTCCAAACTCCTCCTGCATTATCTTAGCCAGTATTTTTACTACAAGCCCGAAGTCAGGGATATTTAAAGCTGACTTATAAAGTGCTCAGCATGGAACAGCTCCAGCAATTTTGATCATTGAGGAAGCTTAACATAGTCTTATGAAACTACATTTAGTCAAAATTTACATTTCTCTTACAGGCAGAGCAGAGGCTTCCTCTCATCAGGCTGTACTGAGAATGGTACAAAGTTTTGAAGTCAAAAGGGGAAAAATCAGCCACGTGGGACAGGAAAATAGATGTTTGTTTCATTATTAATCAGTAAAATTCGCCTTCTTTAAAATGACAGACCAATTAGATTTTCCAGCAAATGCCCTCACTCCTCTGACCATCATTTGTCAATCTTGGTGATATCAGATCATTCTTTGGAGTACAATTAAGCGACTGCATTGATTGCTCCTCAAAGTAGCTCAATCCAGAGAGAAAGCAAAAAATAAAACCCAGTGGAGAGAGATTTCACACCATTTATACCTCACCTCATCCATTCTCCAGTCATATGACGTTTGCACAGCCAGGCTGCTGATATCCAAGCAGATTACAGCAGGAAATGCTAAGGATGCACAAAACCAGGGAAATGAACAACAACAAAGCTACCAATGGGAAAGGGAGGGGAAGAAGTTAAATCAAGAGGATAAAGAGTGCTCCCACGTAGCCATTTGCTGGCTTTGCTTCACTGCAAATTATACCATATGATATTATAAACTACTTTTCCTGACAGCAATGTGCATTACTGTGCACTTTAACTTCCTTCCTGCTTACAAGAGATAAGATTAGTAAATGTTTGCTTTATTAACAACAAGTTGAAATGCTATTAAACCAACTTAATTAATGGTACAAGTTACATGGAGTCTGCTTCTTGTTTATATTTTTCAAAACTTACACCTGCAACAGAAGCTGATTCCTTTCCAAAAAATATACATCCCCTGTCCTAATTCCATATACTTTCTTCTTCCAGCACTAACACCTGTTCAAATTGTGCAAAGCTCCTCAGCTTAGACTCAAAGAGAAACAGGATTGCTAAAGCTTATTTCATTCCTCCTTCCCACTGCTAGATTACCATTATGTTTGGTCAATGTGTTTCGTATTTTGGGCTTTGGATAAAGCAAGTAGTCAAGCAGACAGCACAGTCCTAAACCCTGGAGGTTAGTGCATCATCAATAAAAAAAACACTTTTGCCCTTCTTTCACTTTAGCCTAAGGTTAGCTTCCTCATGAGTTGCTCTGGATGCTTCTGTAACCTTCCCTGCAAAATGCTTATGCAGAAGAACATTGTGTGTTGTATAGCAAACTGCTGATAATGGCAAGCTTAAACATGCAACACGAAGAATGCACCAGCTCTCTACTGGATACCCAGAGAAGCACAACTCTCCACTGGGAACAGAAAAACTTTTAATTTAGCTGGCAGCAAAACTGTAAAGGATGATGGTGCTGCTCATCTGACAGGGTTCTCGTTCCAGTTTGTTGGTTCCCTCATGCTATGCCTGAACCAAGCTATTCATTGTTATTTACAGAACATAACATACAATTTAAAAGCTAATCCTTTTTTTTTTTTAAAAAACAAAAAAAACCCAGCAAGGAAAGTCAATTATACAAATCTCTAAATGTAATTCCCATTTAATATAAATATACTAGATAAATTGCAAGCCAGGTCTTATTTAGTTACCAACACCTTGACAAGCAACATTATTATAGCCTTAATTAATTACATCTTCAATTGATCAGTATCTTACCAGATTGTTACAGGAATGTAACAAGACTGGTTCACAGTTGTCAAGATTGTCATCTATACAAGGCAGTAAAAGCTAAAATGAAATTCAGTATTTTCTTGATAAAATCTATCAAAACTGTTTTTGTTTACAGTTAACGATCATATGCAAGCTAACACAGTACACAGAAAGGCAGTAATTATGCTTCCTTCACAACATTTTCCTCTTTTAACAACTTTGACGTAATAGATTTTGATGTGTGCTAGAATCACATCAAAATTGCAGTCATACAACTGCAGACTCTACCAATGGGGGGGAAGAGAAGGTAACTGACTGGTACACAATAAATATGTTCTGATTACAGGATATTATTTTACATTTCAATCACATGTTTCCCTGTCTGGTAAACTTCTGGAGTGATAGATGAGTTCTTATTTTGGGCTTCAAATGCTAGGGGGGAAAAAAAATCATAGTAGTATTTCTTCTGAGACAAAGCACAGAAATCACTCAATGTAGCAAGTTGTAAGTCTGGAGAATTTACAGAGCCAGATTCTCTGTAACAAAGGGTAGCCACATTCATATCTACAAGAAATACTGCCCAAGAATCTGATGCTCCAGTGTCTCATACACATCCAACATTCTCCAGAAACTGCATGTCGGCATTAGCAAAATGCCTCCATCCCTCTTTATTATGAATGAGAAAGCTAGAACTGGATACCTGTGTCCAATCCTTAGCATAAACTAAAAATGAAATATACTTTCTTTGTGGGGCTGTGAAATCATCCTTTCATCCACTTATGTACCTGGCTCCAATGAATAGGAAACCCGTCAGGGTAGAAATGGTCCTAGTGGTGAGGGCTGAGCAAGGAAATTTTTTGGCATAAGAAATTACCTTTTTTCTTACTAAATTATAATCTGAAATACAATTATACTATATAAATAGTATTATAAGTCTATGTATATACACACACAAAAAAATCTCTTATTCTTTCTAATGATACATATACACACACAGTGCACCACTCACTTTTATATACACTCAGTGAAGTGCAATCCATAAGATACTGAAGGGTGATGGTCCCTATTGTCAGGCTTTTGCTGCAAGAAGACAGAAGCTGTCTGTAAAATGGGAATGTGAAGGTCTTTGCTAACATTACACATCCTTTATCCTTTCTGTAAGGCACAACTGTGCAAACAGTTTAGGGTCTGCACACTGTTAAACCCTTATCCCTGAAGATGCTGTGAGCATTCCAGACTTCATTCAGAATTTCAGACTTCATTTAAGGCTTTGAATACATGAGGTAAGCAATCATCATAACACCCTGCAGAGTGCTTCACAACACTCTGTTTCTCATAAAAGGTGCCTCGCCTTGACATATCAGGTTCAAGAAATACTCAAGGTAAACCAGCCTTTAGTGGTGAACTACCAGGCAGGGTTTGGAGGCACACAGCGAGACCTGAAGATTCCACTCAGGCTCTTGGATAAATCAGGGAAACAGGACAGTACAGATCTGTGTTCTCTCTCCAGCCCACATGCTGCCTCCAACCAACTCTGTTTGTTGTGACAAGAAGTTCCCAGGTTGCCCACATACACAGTGCCATGACAGAGACACTCATGACCACCCTTCAGGACAGCATCAACACAGTGGTTCGTTCCACCAAAGTACCATGTATTAGAGTGGTTAGGTCCTGGAACAGGCTGCCGAGGGAGGTTGTGGATGCCCCGTCCTTGGAGGTGTTCAAGGCCAGGTTGGACGGGGCCCTGGGCAACCTGATCTAGTAAATGTGTTTGTTTGGTGGCCCTGCTAGGCAGGGGGGTTGGAGCTACATGATCCTTGAGGTCCCTTCCAACCCGGGTCATTCTGTGATTCTGTGATCTTCAAGGTCCCTTCCAACCCAAACTATTCTATGATTCTATGATTAGCTAGAATGTTCAGGGCATTTGTAACAGTATCTATTTCCTAGCACGTTGTTCTTCTCCAAGGGGTTCCCGACCACATTGCTTGAAAACAGGGTATACAAAAGCAGCATTTCCACTGATGTGTGGCACCCATGTGTCTGGCCTGGCTGTTGTTAGCAGCATATTTTTTTAACTCCATCTTCCCATCTAATGGGAACTTCTATTGCCTGTTGGCTACACATTTCTAATTTTTCTATTTTTAGAAGAACTCAAACTGGGAAAAACACACCAATCTGGGAAGAGAGGAAGATCCCAGATGGTATTAGTTGTCACAGCTTCACTTCAGTGTCGTAACTCCCAGCAGCTGGAAGAGCCTGCTCCACTCCATTTCATCACACTGAATATTATGTTACATTTCAACACACATTTACAGGACTCGTGTTCGTCTCCAGCTTCAGCAGTGAAACTTCTGATTTAGCTCAATGCATATGTGAGGCGGAAATTCCTGGTTATCCAAGTTCCTGCTTAGCTTCCGGTTTAAGATAGTCCCATGGGACCATCATATAACCACGTTTTCCCTGTATAACACAGCAGTCCTATAACCACATTATAATGCAGTTTTGTCTCACCTATAAAGGTCAGAGCCATAATACAATTTAGGAGTAAGGGTAAAATATGATTTACTTCCATCCACAGGCAAGACCAAATCGTGTTATAACGCTGAGGGTAGGGGAAGAACTATCAGGTTATAGCACAATCCTCCAAAGTCATTTTGCCTGTTACAACCATAAACTCTGTGTTAGCAGCTGATAGCAGAGGGAGCACAGTACTTAAGCAGGCTATCACACTTCCTAGGAAAAATACAACTCTGCACGCTGTTAAAGGAAACAGTAATTTCTACTGCTGATCATGCACCAAGTGGCCAAGACCTCTCCACAGCTCCAAATACTGAAATCAATGAAGCCAAAAGAGGCGCAAAGGTCACTAATTAATTGTTTCTGTGTAATAGTTCAGGATCTCATAACTATCAAAATAAATATTTAATTCACTCCTGGCTTTGCTAAGCCAAACTGCTGAGACCTCCTACAGAGCATACTGTAGAACACCGGAGAGAACCTTTCTGGAGCATTCAGTGCTTTAGCTGCTTTTTTGGTAGAAAGTCTCACTGTACCAATGCCAAGTAAGCTTAAGCTTCAGATGCCACTAACCTACCTAAGGACTGGATCTAAGTAAAGAAAAGCACGGAAATCAATTCCCATGCAACATCTCTGCTCTCTCACAACAAGAATTACCAGTTGTGACCAAGGTCCAACATCATGCTTATACTTATCACTCCTCTTCAAAGAGTTTTCAAAGAAAAAGTCAGCAGGTTCAGAATCTGAAACTAGGCTCATGTATTGAATGGAATCCTGACCACTTTCATACAGATATGAGCCAGGTTACGGTCAGTGTGTTAGGCCATTCTTGCTATTTTGTTAACTTTTCTAAAGAGTGCCTGAGTAAAGGTATCTGATAGTATCTACACAGGGCTGGATTCCACACAGCACCTATATGATGCCTGCACTCTTCTGGACTAGCCAATAGAGGCTGTCCTAGTATGTACCAAATGACATCAGCCACCTTGGTTCAGGCAACTGAATCAATGTGTTCGTCTCTCTTTTAAATATTTAGCTTCTGCAGAATTCTGCAAGTCACACTACAGATGTTAACGGAGGAGGAGACGTGTTTCATGAATACTTTCAAATAGTACTTGGTTGACCCAGAACAAGGCCAAAGCAAAGACAAATTAAAAAAAAGAATCAATCTCAGTTTTCAAAACTGGAGGAAAATTTCTTTCTATGCCTTAAGACCTCACTATAGCATTTTTCTTGACCTCTGAAAAAGCAGCTAATATATAGATCCTAAGATATCCAGTACTGTTCTTAGGTTTGGTGAAGTATAAAAAATAATTACAAATAACATCTCCAAAAAAACCAAACTTCCTATCACTGTCAAACCTCAAAAATGTGAGGGTTATAGAACTTCACAAGGTGGAGAATGGTCCAACCATGTAGGCAGACACTTGTGATTCAGGAGATTTTAAGTCTATTCTCTTTTTTTGTCTATAACTTTAAGCAAGATGTTTAACTTAGTTTTGCCTCAGCTTCTTCATCAGTACAGTAGAATGCCTGCTCAGATCGGCACACTGGGGTACATTAACACTTGGCTTAATCACAGTCTCAAACCATAGGGACCCATCCTGCAAGATATGCCTAAGTCACAGAGATTACCTAAGTACGTAGACATGAATGGAGGTTCCCCACATTGTGTGCAACCAACTCATCGGTTTCTGTTTTAAAAAGCTTACTTGTTCCCTAACAGTAATTCTTTGGAGTTTAGTATTTATTCTAAGTCACACAAAATAACTAAGAGCCAGAAAGATCTTAACAAAATTTACTTAAGATATAATTCTAAGAAAGTTCCTCCAATACACAAGAAGTAACTGACAGTGAATGTTTGGTAACTTTGACATGAAAAAAAGGGGAGAGATAAAATGCTTTTATGCAAATTTGATTTCCCTATAATAATCTAGAGCTATTCTGCTAGAAGGAATTATCTCTGCAGCCTGGCAGCTGCAGTAGGCAGTGAATTAAAAATGGCTCTGTATATGGGAAAATCTGTTCTATAATCAGTGCTATTCTTAGAGAGGACATCAATCTCACCAGCTCCCACGATGCTGTCTTTGTGCGAATGACACACCAGTATGATGTAGAAACTCCCATTACATCACTGACATCGATTTCATGAGCACCAGAAATACGCCACTAAAATGCAGGAAAATTGTTTCAGGAGTGACTATACAATTTTTGTATTTTCCCTTTAAAAATCTGCAGCTATAAGTGACCTTATAAAAAAAAATTTCAACAGTGATTCATCCAACTGGACTTGAAATGAACTGCACTTTCTCACTGCAAGGCTCCAGCTTCTGCTTGCTGTTTTTATACAATAAGCTCCGTTCCCAGGCCACAAGACATCAAGAGAGCACATATTGCATGAGATTTCTTTGTACATTAAAAAGCCACATGCTACAGGAAAGTATTTTAAGAAGTATGCGACCGTTGTAGTTCTACTCATAAAATGTCACCTGTACTAATGATGCAGCTGCACGACAAAAAGAACCCACACCACAAAACATGCATCTATGCCTCGAAGGTTGTATTTCAAGACTTGGATGCTCAGTGTAGAATCCAGTCTCACTGTCAAATCAAAGGGAGTTATATTGTAAATAAATAACACCTCCTGTACACAAAGCGATGATTCCCAGCCACATCCGACTCTAGTATTTCCTCAGTAATCTTTGTCCTTATGCTTCACACATATAGAAATCCTTTTTCTGCTGTCACATGCATGGTAAACAGCCCCAGCCTTGACTGATGGATTTGAAAATTAAACAACCTAGGGGGCTCACTGTTTCTAAAAATCATTTTATATATCATTTTAAAATAACTTTAGGTAACCTCACACGAATGCTAAGCAACTAAATCTATTAATTCAAGATTTGCTCTCCTGCATTAGTTTGTTCTGACAAACTGATCTGCAGAAAGGTACAAACTGCACTGAAAAAACTAAATCGAAAATAAATCCAAAAAATGCCATAACCTCCCCAATTCATGGGAGTTCTTCAGATACTTGTATCCTCAGTGAGGCACAACAGTTTCCAAAAATAGAAGGTGCCTTAACCCTAAAAGATGAAATTTCCTCAAAGAGTGAAATATGACACTTTAACTACAGGAATAAGATTTGATGCTGCTCATCACCACTAAAGTAGCTTTAAAAATCACACCCTCCCTCTTACATCACCAAACTGTGTCTGCATCACCTACAGACATCACTTCACCATTTGAAGTGATGTCCTGAGAGCTATTCCATTGCTCTCTTATGGGAGTTTGTCATTGTGACAGTCTGGGCTCTCTGCAGATGAAGGCACCTCCATCCCTGCCTCACAGATGCCAGGAAGACGAACATCATGTAGGGGTAACACTTGAATGCATGGCACTTCTCTGGGAACATCAAGCCTGACAGCTCTACAGGGTTAATATAAGAGACAGCTGCAACCATTTTGCTCATTTCTCTCCGTGGATAAACTGCAAATTGCATCTGAAAATAAAGTAAGTTATTTCTAACCTTTCAGCTGGCAGCCAATATCTTGGTAAAAAAGGACATAATTTATGACATTGATGATGTGTGGCTGCTTTCCAGCAACTGTAAACCAGTTTCCAGTCTGCTTTAATGCTAATTTAACAATCAAAGAGTTTCACTATTTAAATACACGTTAAATAAAAAGCAAGCATTTGAGAGAAGTTGGTCCCTGGATTGTTATCTCACAGCTCAGTGGTTCCTAGCTACTCTAGCAATGCAGAAGTAGCAGCAACAATTTATTCTTCACACTTGGAATGCTACACTCCACTCCTGACCTTCAGGTCTCTCCATGGAAAAAAAAAAAATCTTTGCTAAAGAGGAAATACCATGTGTGAGCTCAGCTCACCTCGGGTCAGTCAGGAAGCACAAGTAGGACTTGCCCATGCAGAAGTAGCAACAGATTCTGTACCCAGAATTTGTTGATCCCAAAGGTTACACTGCAAGCCAGAGGAATCCACACAGATGCTCCTGTCTGCTTTTTCAAAGCCCATTCCCAAAAAGAAAAGATTCTGCAGGATCCATGCTCCTGAAACAACCCTACTGTGACCTACAGTACCTAAAACTACTGCAACAAAATCTATTTACAGAGATGGGGAGTGAAATTTCAACACCTCTAACCCTACCTTGGTAGTTTGATCTCTACCAAGCTTGGAAAGTGGGGCCAAAGATTGAGGTCCAAGGCCTACTCTAAAAAATGCATTTTTTCCTTCTAATATTGGCCCAAATTAATTGTTTTCTATGGAGGGATGAGGGAATCAGGTCATTAAACTACAACATCTCACAAAAGGTGACAGTTGATGCCCTTTTTGGATATAGCATGACTGCACACCAGTAACTGCTTATCTGTGGGTTTCCAAGAGGCCTTGAAAGTGTTTTACCTATGACTTTGGCAGCGACCTTTGTCCTGCTGCAAGGGCTACTGAGCAACCATCATATCTGGATACAGGAGGAAATGAGGATGGGCAGGCCAATGAAGCTAATTTTGCTGCCTCCACTGATAGGCATCTTACAGGTCTCCACCCTATTTAGATTTCAGCAATACGGGGTCCACAGAATGGACATCCCCTCATCAGACAAGACAGCAGCTGGACGTACCAGTGAAATAGTGGAGTGGGTGGACAGCGCTACAATCACCTTTGACTTTAAACTATATTCATACAATTGGAAAACTTCTCAACACCACCCTTCTGAGAGGAGATCTAGCCATTTTCCACTTTCACTCATTGCAGCATTTAGTTTTCATGCAGTATCTGTTCTTGCTCTGGAAGAGTGTTAGTGGCACAGAGAATTGATCACTCCATCTCCCAGCAGGCCAAAATTCAGTGGTCAATGGATAATCGCTATATATCCAATTTGTAGATAGTTAAGACCTTGGATAGAAGAACTAGACTTAGAGAATGCTTATTGAACTGATTTAATTGGCTACAACACCGTACTTTCATATTTTGAAATGTCTATGGGGAATGCAGAGCCCTTCTAGTTTGTAACAGAAGTTTATCCCCATAGCAATCTATTAACAGTCAAATGGAGACCTGCTGAGCTGCATAACCTGTACTTCTAATTAACTAAGTTTTGTCACCTACATCTTTACATGCTTTAAGCAGTACTACTTCTACATATGAGTAACATTACCCCAATTCTACATCCTGGGACTATCCAGTCCTGTCTGTAGTCTTAATGATGGCCCTCACTTGCCTTTTGCAATTCATTTCAACGTTCAGGTCATCACCAGAATTAGTTGCTAAGCCAAAATCAGTTACCCACAACGGGCTGAATGGATCTCTCTACCCAACAACCTTATTAACTGGGAAGAGATGTTGAAAAGAACAAACACAAGTTTCACTTGCCAAATTCAACAGTAAAAAAATAAGAAGATTTACATAGTATTACTCTGCTGAAGACAAACACCATTAAAAAGATGGAAATTTTAGCCATATTGGATTAATAATTCAGTCTCTTCCATCCTGAGAGGATACAATCTGAGATTTTCTACTCAGGACAGTAAAAGTAGAGGTCACAAACCAGCACATTCATCTAAGATTATATGAAGCCTTGAGACCAAATCAAAGCTTTGAGTCTCATGTATTAGTCCACAAAACCTCACCTAGTAATTCCTGCAGAAAACCCATGTCTCCTAGTTACTTACAGGTTATCTTTCAGAAAAACCATTTTGCCTTGATTTAAAGATGTCAGCCAACAGGACTTGCTACACAGAGGCAATCAAATTACCTGATAAAATGCTATGTTAGTATATAGCACAAGTAGTTGCAAGTCTTCTACCTTCAGCTACTATCTACTGGATGTTAATAACTACATCTTCATTTTCAGCTGAAGTACTCCCACCTGGTAAAAATCCCTCTTCTGATAGAAAGCCAGACAGATCTAGAAAAAAATATCTTCTTAAATACACAGAGGAAGAGGCCTCCACACCAAGAGAAATTCTTTAGATTATTGAGCCTATTCCTAAGCTTTTAATTTAACATATGCAGCAACCATGGTCAAGTTCTCCATTCACTTTTGTCATTGGTAGTTCTCAAAAACATTCTGGTCTAAATGCAAGAATAAAAGCATATTTTGCCAGTGCTGGCTGTGTTTTCCCCTTTATTTCTGGCCTTTGGTCTTTAGTTTCAGTTTAAGCAATAGTCAAACCCCTAGTCATTTTAAAAGAAAAATAAAATAAGACTGACTGATGAGAGAAATTCTGGCACTACCTCATCAGCTCAACTATAAGGATCTAGTATAGTTTTCTTCCAGTTCTTTCAGGCATTCCTTCAGGGATGCTAAAGGCTGATAAATAAAATGAAGATTAGCATTCTGATTTCTTTCCTTTACGTTAAGGTTTCAGGGGTTCAAAAAACAGCAGACCACACCTGGCGCACACCAGCCAAACATGGCTTGGGCTTGCTGATGCCACTCTCTCAACAACATGCTTACTGCTTAAATTTCACGAGAAAACGCTTATAAATTCAGCTGTCATTTGTCTCAAAGTTCATTACTTTACGATCTACAGTAACACTATACAAACTAAACGTACAAACTTTCTACTTACAGCCCGAAAAGTGCAGTGCCAGTCGCTTCACCGTGGAGGAAGAGTGACACCTAGTGCTCAGCGCCTCGGGGGTGCGGCACGCCAGCTGTGTCACCACACATCTGGCCGCTCGGCCCCTCTCCTCCAGCACATCACCGCGAATGAGGTGGCTTCCGCTTGTGACACCACAAGTGCCTTATGCTGACGGCGAGAAAAGCGTCATCTCCATGGAAGCATCTGAAGGAAGCAGGAGCAGGCATGGAAAATGCAGTTGTCGTGGAAAAACCAGGCTTTGATTTGGCAATTTACATGCACCTGTATTCCACCAGGGTGGCAATTTCTGGAAAAAATACCTTTGATAACATAAAGGTTACAAAGGAACCTTGTATTTTGTATTTGTATGAAGTGCTCAATCTGTATTTCATGTTGGAAATGTCACCCATCTTTGTGAGTGAATTACACCTTTGGACTTTGAGGAAGGCTGCAGAGCGCACCGTTGTATGCATACCCAATGCTCCCAAAGTTTCACCACAACAATGGGGTGAAAAATAGAACCTTTCAATAAAATAATATATCTTTTAATGGGTTCTGTACCATAGATAATTATACTACAATAAAAAAAGGTTAGGATATAATATGCCTTCTTTTTAATTAAAGCTTAACATGCATTAACATTTCTAGATGAAAACCTGCCATTCTGAGAACAGTTTTAAATTCTGCTTCGATTATTTTTTTTTTCCAGAGCACTGAAGCTATCATGTAACGGAATGAAAAGGACTAACAATGTCAGATACTTTGGTAATTAATTTTGTGTCCTACTGCAGATGTCTGAAATTCTATCAGCATTATCTTGACAGGCATGTCAAGTCTTCTGAAAAATTTCTATCCATTATTGTGTAAGCTTTTATTGCAATTTTGCATTTTTTTATTAGACCCGCAAGCCGTGCAATACAACTTGTACTTTATTAAATTAAACATAATGTAAAGTTAGTTATTAGTACTAGGAAATAACAATGGCTTTGTCAGTATAAAAGAAGCATAAACGGTAAGGTAATTGGGTCAGATTTTGCACAGTATCTTTATTGCATCAGATCTACAACAATGTATTACACAATTGTTATCATTTTTGCAGCTTTGCAGTTCATATTACATGAACTGCAAGTGTCTTAGAGAGGTATAATAACTTCCATAATATTGTCCCAAACAAAAAAATATAGCTGCAAATCGCAAGGAGTCAGAAAAATAAAAGTATAAAAAACTCTTATCATTTGTAAATTATTAAGCAGGCATTTCTGCTATCCTAATACATGGCACCAGACATTACAGCAATCTAATCAAAACTGGACAGCAGGACTGAAATATATCTTTAACTTGATCACTACCGTAAGGGAAAAATATAACTCCTGAAAATCTTAATCTATTTCTATATATAGCAATTTTTCCCCCTTAAAATTGAACAACCTTGTCTTCGTTTTTGTCTCACTACTAACAGCAGAAACATCTCTTTTTCTTTCTTTTCTTTGTTCTCCACTTCAACAAAGATCCTAACAATTAGTGGAGAAGAGAAAGGGAGCAAAATCTTATAGTTGCTAAGCTAAAAGCCTATAGATGCACCAACTGATAGAGCACCATCAGAATTTGTGATGGAAAAGAAGCACTATTTTATCTTACTAAACTCATATGTGACAACAATGTATTTGACAAGAGATCTGAAAGACCAACTGATTCCTGTTTCCAGGTCCACCAGGGATGGGAACTTACAGCTAGATACCTTTGATTATTTCTCCTTGCAGGCTCTCTGTGACATTTTTCCCCATGAAGCACAGCACCTACACACATGCCTCAGAGGTTCTGGTTAACCAAACAACTTGAGTCATCCCATTTAAACTGTATGTGAACAGCCTTGATAGAGGATTCCAGGATCAAGACCAAGGAGAAGAAATAAAACAAGGCATCGCTAGATGCCTCTGGGATTCTGAAGTGCTACCAATCCTATTTCCATGCAAACCCAAGAAAAGGAAGCAGGGCTTATAGGTGACAAAGCTGATGCTAGCAAAACAGATAGTTTGGAAGCCAGAAAAAAAAGACTATTTCACTCACAAAAGCTACTCTCAAACCAGAAAAAGTACATATGAAAATCAAATCCAAGACACAGAGTCATGTTTAGCACACTACTGCATCTGATTGTGTCACAAGCGCAAGAGAGATTTGCCATAAAAACATAATTTGAGTATCATCTCTCATTATTGATACAATTCTTCAACTCTTCCAAAATTGCATTGAAAAATCTATATAATGTGTGCTTAGATTAATGAACTGTTTGAATCTGGATCAATATGCACTCAAAGATTTGAACTGTTGACACCTGCTGGATACAGCTATAAGAATGCTTCATTCAGCTTATAGCCAATCAGTACTTTGTAACTACAGGGGTTCCACTTAATAAACAAGCAATCTAATATATGACCTCTGTAGATTTCCTGAGAGCAAGTAAATAATCTGGATTCAAAATTTCCATGATTATACATATAATTACAGTATCACTTACCAATTAACACATTGACTTAAACCTTCTTGGGTTTATGCACTTAAGTATAAAATAGGTGATTCAACCATCACTCAAATACTAAGCATCTCTTTAAGATGTCAAAATCGTGAGTCACAGAGCACTACATACCTGATTTCTCCTGTGGAAGAAAAACATATTATGATAATAAAGATTATGAGAGATATATCATTACTATGCCTACTAGGGGCTAGCCAGGGCTGTTAAGCAATGCCTGGACCACACTGATAAACATCATGAAACTGCTCTTCTTCTGCAGTTGGAGCAAAGCCTTCTATATGCTGTAGTTCATCTAAGTCTCCTACTGTCCTTTACTTAATAATGAAGCCAAGTATGTGTTTGGTTTTCTATTTCACACACATATACAGAGTGCAACCTGGTCAGAGTTAACATTTCTCAAACAGACACAGAAACAAACAGAGATGTACAATGGTTTACTGTTACACATTTAACAAGGGCAATAACTAATGCAGATTCATATAATATAGTAGTTCTTGAAAAAAATCACCTGTTATGAACACTAATACAGCTTCCTATACAGCAGCACTGCAGTACATGAAGACAAATGAAAATCACTACACAATTCCCTTGCGGATTTTATTAAAATATTAATTCAGGGTGGCAAGTGAAAGTGAGGATGAGTATCCAAGAGACCATGCTTGCAAAGTATATTTCCTGTCACATTTTGTTTTTAATATTAAGACCTTTTTATCCACTGTTGAGCTGAGTATCTGTCATTTCAAATCTATACCTTGAGGGGAAAAAGAATTCACATCTGGAAGCAAATCATTATGTTCTTTCATTTTCCCCTTATCTCTCTTTTGTGAGCAATCCTTTCACATCAAAAATTAGAATATATAATAAACAGCCACATATTAATCGCAATTTTAAAATTTCAGAATGGAGACTAAACAACTTCCAGAAACAATTTTTTTAAATCTAACAAAGTAAATTAAAGTACTTAAGGAAAGAGAATTCTATAACAAAGGAAAAAAAAACCCTCAAAGAAAAAATAGTTTAAATTTTTCTATCATAAGGAATCTCCAAAAAGTACAATCAAATTGTAACCTAATGCAAAATTTCCTATTATGCTATAACTTCTTTTCCAATACACAAATAAATAATGCAGCAGATATACCCATGTTCTTCTAAAACATACACATAATACAACAAAGCTATAATACTGTCCTGCTCCAACCACTGTAATCCAGTTTGGGGAGACTCAGAAGGTGTTGTCAGCAGTTACTCAGTAAAATGGGAAAGCGAAAACAGTAAAAAAACAATTCTTAATAGCAATAATGCGCAGTTTCCTCTGACATTAACTATCAGATAATGACCAGTAGTGACTTCAAACTATATATTATAGCTTAGGTATGCTATGATGCTCACAGCAGTTCCATAGCTAGGAAGGAAGTAATGCAATCTTGCCATAAACACTCACACTGTTATAGAGCCAGCTTGCACGCATGGATGTCTCCCGCTCCAGCGTTATCCCACCAGGCAGCTTTATAATGATCTAAAAAACACATACCTCGACCAGCAGTGCTGCACTGAAAGAAAAAGTATAAATCCAGTCTGCTGATACAATTTTAAGCCAACACAGGTCATATGGTTGTTGGCATACTCACTTCCTGTATCCCCTCTTGAGGGAGACAACAGCAAATTAAATTGTACACACTCTTTAACATATTTCACCATTTACTCACTTTGTAGAATTCCTCACTACTGGTTCTGCCAACTCCACTACTATTTGTAACCACACCCTCTCAGAAAGTGCACTTTGTCTCAGCAGGGATCTGATCCTCTTCTAATAACTAATGTGAGACAATTAGTCTTTCCACTGACTCTAAAGGTCAGTAGATCAAGACTTGAAGTGCCTGTAAAGGCCCTAACTGGATGAACTCTGATCAGGAATGAATCTCCCAGCTGCCACCACAGAAGCCAACAGCAAGAAACAAACAAACAAACAAGAAAAACTGCTAAAATTACACTGATTTGGATGCTGGCCTGAAATCCAAGAGATTCAGATTGAACTTCTAGTTCTGCAACCCTCTGAGCTGTGCCTCTGACACCATGTCACCCTGTGCAGAGATAATAAGGTTCATTCTAAACTGTGAAGTCGTATACATCCGCCTAATGCAATCAGTACGCCAATGTAATTAATCTGCCCCATATGTGAGCACCAGCTCAGACAAGTCAGCAAGCATTTTACTGGGCCATGTAGTCACATACAACTCAGAACATTAATTTATTCTGTCCATGCCAATAAAACATGTGATAAATGTGATACATTGGAGGACCTCAGCTACCATGAATTTTAAATACATGTTTAAGCTCAGTGTCACAAAATATGAGTTGAGGCAAAGTAAATGCAAGTTCCGATTACAACCAATTTTTCAGAGGACAGATTGATAGCAAACTCCCAATTTTGCCAGTTTAAAAAGTCAAGAGAAGTAATTTCACAATCCCTTTCTTTCTTTTATCAGTACTTTCCTGTACCACTAACTTCATGAAAATACATCCCTGAGCAATGGATTCAGCATATTGCTAGATCTTCCCCAAGAAGTCTCCAACCCCACGTAACAAAGTAGAACAAAATGTTCATCCCTCTTTATCTTTAAGTGCAAAATAATGGTTTATTCCAATAGCTGGACACAACCCATCCTGCTGCAAGTTTCCAACAACAAAGACTTTTTTAAAATTAATTTTTTTTTAGTTCACAATACAGTTGTGAACTCAACTAGACTTCAGGACAAAATTTTACAAAACCATGAATTACTAAGACTCGTATGACTTTCAGTTCTTCTGATACAAATCAAGCAACAGTGGATCAGCCACACAAGAGAGCAAACTTTTTAAGTAGGCCAAGTATAAACCATGCAGCTAGATCTTAATCCTGAGCATGAAGACAGAGGACTCCCCACCCACTAGAGTAAGGTTCCTCCATCTCCAGGCATCCCATCTACACATCATCTTTGTTGATAAGAAAGAAGAGTTCACCAAGAAGGAGTGTACATCTGACAACTGTAAGATCAAAACATAAAGGTCCTTACTATCACCATTTTGCATTTTCCCGAACAAAGGATATCTTCAACATCTTTGAGTCTGCTAAACCAGTACAGTCATTGGAAAGAGACAGGTCTCTCTTCACTTTGAAGCCTAAATCACTTTCTGAGCAATGACAAACACTAAGGCAACAAGGAAGAACAACACTTCAGAGTGTATCTTCAGTAATCTGTCACTCCACTTGTCTCTTCAGACAACAGATACTGTTGTCACCAGGTGCCAAGCAGCATTACCTCCACATGACACCAACAGCTCTCCTGCTCCACATCACAGCAAGGATCCCAGTAGCCACCCAGTCTTGAAATCGGCCACTGCCTTCCTACTGCTAGGCTGCAACAAGGAGTGCCATGCTCTGCTCTAGGGCTCCTGCAAATGCTGAGGAGAACATGAAACATCTACTCTGAGAATAAACCGGGGATCAAATTATGTTCATGCGGTTCTTCAGGCAGCTAGTGTCTCAAGGTGGCAGAGATCAGCAACTGGTTAGGATTTTTTTAAATGAAAATTCAAAATGTTAAAGACTACCAGCCATAATGCTGTGTGATACCTACTGAGGGATCCATCCTCCAGTAACTCTCCTTGTTTACCCTACAAATTATTATTCCTTATTTAAGAGTCTGCAGATAATGAATTCCAGGGGAATCTGTGATTCCTCTGATTATTCTCTTCTGGACTTGCCAAGAACAAGAGAGTGTCTTAGATGTATGTTAGGTTGCTCAACTGTGCACTGTTCCTGAAGGATACCCTTTGCTTTTAGAGTCCCTGCTTTCCTAACAGGGACTGACTAATTCTGGTTACTGCTCTGTACAAGCTCAATGTTTTCCTTCTTGCGGTTGCAACTGCCTGAATTTCCCCTCATTTTCACCTGCATTGTCTGAACAGGGGAAAATAAAAAGCACCAGCCACTTATCCGCTCCACTTTTATTTACAAGATGTGGTTGGACAAATTCAAATTTCATTTCTATTGTCCCAGCAGCATGGCTTTATATATGGCCCCATAAGGTTGTCTGCTCTATGAGGATTTTAATAGAGTGCTCCCTGAATGCTGAGAGTCTTAATCACAATCAACTTGACAAATAACAGGCTCTACTGTCAAAACAACTTATCTCCTATTTGGGTGTATATCTCGGAATAAAAGTAGCTGATGGATGCTAAACACTTTTGCAAATCCAGCCATTTAATTTAGGTGCTAAAATGGGAGCTGAGCTCGTTTAAAATCTGACCAAATACATTCTTGAACAGAAGAAACACAGTGAAGCTGTGTAAAGTTCATCCTTTCTTCAAGAAGGAAAGGTCTGGCTCCTGCATGCCTATGAATTTATGAGGAAAAATCCTTTCTCACCATCTGCGATTACAGGTCATGAACATTTCCAAAGCTCACATTGATACTTCTAACTACCTCTTCATAGGAATTACAGAATTACCTATTTAAACATAATCAAAGAGAATGGCACAGAGAGTCTACAAAGTACATGTACAAATACACAAATTCAAGTTTGCACTAAAACTTCTCTAATGTTTTCATCTCACCTGTTTCTGGGGTTTTTTTTACATCCCTCAGGTCTTTCAAACAATACAACAATGCTTAGAACTCTTATTTTTCCTGTACCAATTATTACAAACCAGCTCACAATGACATCCCTGAGAAATGATAAACAAGGAAATTGCAACAAAGAAAAGGAGAATGGCTCACTGATGAAAAATGCAAGCAAAACTAGATATGGCCATTAACTGCAGCACTGTATGGCCCACTTCTCTGATAACGTAGCCATTAAAAAGGCTTTTGATTGATAATAAATGTAACTGTGTCCAGAATTTCTACAGATAGAACTTACTCCTCTGTTGCAGCTTTTCTCCAACATCAGTAGTTCACACTAAAACTCACATACACCTTACCAATTTGTTCTCTACCGTTACCATCATGGGTGTTTTTTCCTTGTTCTGGATTATTCCCCAGCAGATCAGTCTCTAAGGAACAATCATTTAATATTCCCATTTAATCTCTCAAAATGAGATGCCAAGTTTCAGTATGATTTGGAACATAACACTACTCTCTGTAAACCGGAAACAATTTCAGCTCCCAGGATGATACATCCCTTCAAGTTGAGCAAGCCAGTGGGGGTCTTCAGATGATTATGGAAGGAGGCAAGTTATCAAAAAATTGCATCACATAAAATTAGGAAGCTAAAAAGAATAAGTACTCAGGTAGAAAAAAACCTTCCATATGCTTAAGATGGAGCAAGCAGGTGATTTCCTTCCTAAAAAACATACATTAATTCTTTTTGTATATTTTCAGAAAGTATTTTTGCTCACACAGCCCTCTTCACGACCATCTTAAACTCTCTTATTAAATAAAGTACAGTTACCGTCTATTTCTGAGCACATGGCTGACTCCTGAGATGACCCAATTTCTACTGCTGATATTCAAGAAGCTGTTAATTCTTTTCATCTGGCAAAGCCCCAGTTCCCAAATAGCTTACTACTGATTTTTATAACACCTCTATTGACAAAATGACACAGAAGCAAGTTAGCTTGCATAATGACTCCTCAACCCACCCCGTCAGCCACCTAGCCTCCAGCACAGCCTTGACGCACAGCATGCCCCAGCACATGCCAATACAATGGAATGCCAGAAACACTGAGTACATCTCCACTTTAAATGTTACATTCTCCTCATAGCATCGCTTATGATTCCAAGTACAGAAATAATTAAAATAGCTTGCTGAATATTAACAAAAATTTCATTTAATGAGAAAGCTCATCTGAACCTCTGTCTCTTGAAATGAGGTTGCTTTTTATTTTGTATTGTAATCTTGGCAATAATCTAAATATTAGTAGTTTCCCAATGGGGAGAGACAGGGCTTAATTGCTGCCTTGCTACCATGGAATGCATTTCCATAGGATTGGTTTTCACTGTAAGGTAGTTTCTCATCAAAAAATCATGCTGCAGGACAGGTATCAGTTGCTCCATCCATGGGGCACAAACAACTCAAAGACTACTGAGGTCTTCAACCTTCAGGTCAGTAATTCAACAAACAGGGACAGGCAGCTAAAAATAGTGTTTAGGTACATCTGATCTATCTTTCAGGCCTCTTTTTGTTTGTAAAATTTCATCAGCATTTGATAGAGCAAGAATATCTCTTGATTTTTGAAACATGATACCTACAGACCTCATAGTCTCCTATGTATCACAGCAGTTTCCCCAGAACAAGAACAATTTAAAAACAACTATGAGAAACAATAGTATTACTTCTCCAACAGCTGCTGAATAAACACAGACTTCGTATATAATCCCATGTAGTTCTTGTTGTTATGAAATTAGGGGAAGGGAAAAAAAGGTATATACAAATGATTATACACCATCATTTGCTGTAGCACATTCAGAAGATTATATGCTGCTTCTGTCCCCTTTATATAGCATGGGGATTGGCAATTCAGTCTTTTGACAGAAATCTTCCCCACCATGTGAAGTTAAAGTGTAAACTAACATAACCACTGCTTCTACTGGAAGGCTGAACAACTAGATAACAGTCTGGTGCTAAAATTTCAGATTTGGCATTCAAATAAACTCTGCATGAGAAGTATGCAAACCAAACTACTTCAAAATACCATCTGAAATTAACTGAGAATCCTGTTGTCTACTTAGTCAATGCCTCAGTATTTGGACAAAGCCACAGCTTTATAACAAAAACATAAAAAATTCAGTTTCACATCAGGGTTTTCATTAGCCTTAGCTTTTAATTGCCATTGAATTTGCCCCGTACCACTGAATGCCCCTTACTGACAACAATCCAATGGCCTCTCTATTTGCAGAGAGAACAACACAGCTTTTGTAGAAGGAAATGCACCTCTCTTACACATTTGAGTTCTCTGAAGAAATTGCTGAGTGTGCAGGCATGAGAGATAGCAATAAAGTCTGCTCAAATTCAAGAAAATTCCCTCACTGATGCTGCTATAGGAAAAGGCTGGATAGAAGGGGGGGGTAAAAGTAAAAGATGCAGTGAAGTGCTGTAGGGACCCACCCTAGATCAGCTGCTGTCCAGTATTTTAACAAACAATCTGGAAAAAGGTTGAAATAACCCTTAATTTGAAGTAAACCATCACGGTTTGCAGATGTCATCAAGTTATTCAAATATGGAAAACTAAAAACTATTTGACTAGAGTTACAGATAACAAACAATATCATGACAAAATGACAGATGAAATTCATTAATAATTGATTCTACATGACATGCATGACACATAGATGGGATCTGAAGTAGCTGATAACATGCATGAAAAATTTTGGAGTTAAGGTGAAAGCTTTTAAGAAATCTATGCTCAGTGCAAACACAATTTTAGGCACTTGTAGGAAAGACAGAAAAACAAACAGTATATTATACCACAACATAAAGGAGATTAATCTGCATCTTAAGCACTGTGCACAGGTGTGGCTGCCTCTTGTCACAAAAGAGAATATCATCAGAAAACAAGGAAGGCCAACCAACTTCATGAATAAGATGGATAAGCTGCTGGGGAAGGAATAGCTAAAAATCCTGGCAAAGATGAAATTAGAGAGTTTATGATAAATGCCATAGATGCCTACAGGATCATAAACAAAGGAAGTAAATAAAGACTAATTTTTCAGCATTTTCTCAAAAAGAAACAAAGGTCATCAAGTGAAACTAGCAGGTGGAAGGTGCAGAAATAAAGCTTTCCTACAAAATATAGTCAAGTAGTGTCATCCACTGACAGAGGATGAGGTTTATGCCAAAATTTGTCATGGGTCAAAAGTTCAATTGGACCAATGTATTTTTGTAAGACAAAAAAAAAACCAAGGCAAAAAAAAAATTACATAAAACTACTCAATTTCAAATTCTACATCTAAGGAAGCCCCAGACAATGAGAAATCAGAATATGCAAGTTAAGTACTAGAATGGGTTGTCCAGTTCTTACACTCTTTGCACCACTGACCTCTGCTATTTGAAACAAGATACTGGCTATAAAAAGTGTTAGACAAAGCCTTTGCTCTTTCCTGTATTCCTTACTGAAGTTCTACAAAAGGAACAGCCTTTTCCAAATTCCCACAGTTCAGCTAGCACCCCATCACACATGTCAATACCATATCTACTCCAGCTACTTCACTCTCTGATCAGCATCATAGCTAAGTTCCACTGAACAGGAAGAGCTGCTGGAAGAAAAAGTAGAGAGAAGACGTGACAGAAATAATTTCATTTTTTCCTTGCTGTCAGAATTATAACAGCATAATATGAAATAACTGTTTCTCCTAGGGGTTTACCTTCCTTTTCCAACTCTACATCCTTTTACTATGACAAAACTGCAAAAAAGATTAAATAACTCTTCTGCAGCAACAGTACATTTGCAGCAGTTAGGATGTGACGTGATAGAAATTAAGTTACTGTCAGATTTGGTGCAGGTGTCATTTTTCTTCAGATTACAGAATTGCAGCTTTATCCCTCAAAATCCTTACAGCAAAATTTTGAAATGACATCACAGGTTGCAAAGGCAGAACAAGCTTCTCATAAATTTCTACTATCCAGGCTCTATAATAACAGCTTTCTTTTGCCATCTACCTCATTTCTTTGCCAATGGAATGCAGAATCATCATTAGTCTTTCCAGCATGCAGCAAATTAAGTTCCAGTGAATTGTCTCTTCCAGTTTCAGGTGTGTGCAGATAAGCTGTTTTCCCTTGCAGCTCTCCTAAAGGGCATACTTACCTTTTCACTGAACAACTACAATCAGTGCAGATTTTAAGAACTTCTTGCCAGAAGTTACACAACATTAGAGCCACTTCAAAGAATGCTATTTAATCACCACATATCAGGGCAGTGCAGTGTGTGGTACCCAGGAATTAGCTATTCAAAGTCTTAAACTGACATACCATGATGCAGACAGACTTTGGGGTTTTCCTGGAATATGAACTCAATATTCAAAGGTGCTTTGTGTCACTGTAAGTCTAGATATTACAGCACATAAGACACATCTAACAGCTTTCTGTCACTCACAAGATATGTAAGCATATTCTCAGAACAACTGTTGACAGAAGAAATGTTACACCAACCACAGGACGAAGAGCAGAATAAATATGTATTTTTAAATTAGATACCAAGATTTTCACATAAGGCTGTATAAATACTTATTCTGACTCCACAGAGGTACTTGTCTTTAAAAAAACTAAACACTAGTTCCCTGATCTGAAAGTAGCAAAGGACATTATATCCCACCTAGCTCTATACTGTCAGTGCACCTCCATCTCACTTCCCACAACATCCTATACAGGCAGAATACAGAAAACCTTCACAATTGCTTCCTGTATTCCCTAATATTGTACGCTTCAAGTGCCAGAGAGAATCTTTTCCTAGGATGTCAGACTCAGATAAAATTCTGAAAACCATCAAAGAATCCAAAAAGCCTTTACCACAATGACTTACATTCCCTGAACCTTAACTGTCACAAGAGATTAAATAAGACTAGGGGGTCCCAAAACACCTAGACATTTTTAAGAATATGGCCATTTCTCCAGATACCAGCTTCTTCTATCCACACTGCCCTTGTATATTTTTATCTGCTTGCTTCTTCTTCTGCTATCCCTTTGCCTAACCAAACTCATTATATCTTTTAAAGGATACTGATCTCTTCACACATCTAGCCCTTTCATCTATTAACGCCTGGAAACCTGTGTACATGTACATCAAAAAGAAAAGATGATACTGTGGATTTAAAGGCTTCCTCCTCCATTGCAGTAATGTTGTAGAAGTCATTGATATACTGGACCTAGAGGAATGAAGGAGGAAGATTCCCGCAGCGGTAACTCATGCTCCCAGCACACGAGTTACACACTATCTTAAAATTTGTTACTGATGACACAGGGAGACAAGTGGTCTCTCCTCCATAAAGTCTCATGCCACACATGGGATTAACCTCACAAACAGAATGCCATCTGTGACACCACCATCTTTCTCCTCTCACTACAATAGGCCAGAGCATATTCAGGTTACTGCAAAGAACTGGAAAGCAGAGGTCACAAAGGGATATACTGGTCCAGAAATACAGGAGCTATGCTGGCTGCACCCTACTTGCCTTACATCTCCATAGAGGCCCCCAGTTGTCTCCATTTCTGTGCTATTTCAGGAACTGCCACACTTTGTTCTCACTACACTTCAAATTTAAAGGGCAGCAGAACACTATAAAGCACAAGGCTATTATCCCCCGGGTCATCACAAAGACCAGCAATCTCCAAACAATCATGGGTTCAGATAATAGCAAGGCCCATTTCTGCAGGCTGTAAAGTATGAAGGAAGGGTCTCCTGAGCCAGCACACAACTCAAGGCCAGTTGGCGAGCTCTCCTAGTCACTGACAGACAGATTCTTTCCCTGAGGCCAGCTGGCTTATAAGGAGACAAGAACAGTGATGCTCTAGGGCTTCAACATTGACAATTGTGTAAGAAAGAGATGGAAAAGACCCAGCAGGTCACAAAGTTTATTTATCTGACAATGAAGGGAAAGATTTATGAGTTAAGAGTATAACCAGTACACCAACACTTGAAGACTTATATTTTCACATCAAAACTTAGGAATCAGCACTGACATTCAGGTAACTGAGGCATATGGGCTAGACTGAATCAGATCACCAAGGTCTGACTCATCAGAACACAGGAATAACCACCTCCAAATTAATAAAGCAATTAAGCAATGCCAATACACATTGCTGAGTTCAGAAAGAACTCGCTCTAAAGTAAAGAAGATACTTTAAAACTTCGGTGATATTTTTTTGACAAAATAGAAAGTAAACAAAAGGCACTAAAGACACATTAGGAAGCAACTTGGATAGTATACTGCCAACATCACTATAAAGACTTGATGTTTATGCTCATTATAGTGCTACTCCCAAGCACTCATTTGCTTAAAGACCTCTATCTACATTTTTTTGACTCTAATGTCTAGGAATAGGTTGAGTTGCTTTCCCTGCAACATAGTACTTGTCTTGGCTTCAAACAGACAAAAGTTTCAGCCTTTCCTAGACCATCATGACAGCTGCTGCTTTGCTGGTTCATTCATCTTCTGACTCAAATAATACTCTTCGCAACACTACAAAGGTGCCACTGCTACACATACTGAAATAGTTCTGTCAGTGTACTCTCCTTTGGCATTCAAAGAGGCAACTGATTTTAGGACTAGAGCAATGGTTAGCATGCATGGTGCTGCTCCTATGTTACAGAGATCATGCTGTAATGCAGCATTTGCCACTGACAGACCACAATTCTGAGCCTTTAAATATTCTCAGGGTAAGGTGTTAAGTTGTTCTTCCCCTTTCATATGCCTGTTAGGTCCTGCTGCTCCACTGGAGAGTAACTGCCCTGCTGCTCCTAAGAATTGCCTACTGACACATTCACAATACTGCCATGATGGGTATTCTGAACTTACATTCCCTGTGCTAAAAGAATAGACTCCTCTCTCAAGTCCACCATATCTGGGGAAAAAGAGAGATGTCAGACTCTCAAAAATGTTATGCAGTAGAAAAATCACACTTGCTTCTAAGGGCATCAAAGGGACACAATCAGGAAACAGGGACAGTGGCAGCATCAGAAGTCATGATCAGCAAAAGGAAAAACACCCAACACAAGTCAAAGTCAATATCTGTTTCTCAAAGAATATCATCTGGTTACAGAGAAGCATTACAAACCAAGCAGACTAGAAAATAAGACAGCTTCTGATTCTGCCCTCAACTACCTCCAGATTTTGTGTTTTTCAGCAGAAAGGCTGACATACCTGCAGCTGGATACGGTGGTAGCACAGGGAACCATTAAGTAGAATTCTTTGAAGGAGCACAAAATGGTCAGTGCAAAATAATACATTTAACAACAGAGAGAACTGCCCAGAACTGAACACCAATGATGCACCTCCACATTCATGAACACCACCCAGGCTGTGCCCACTGCATCTCCAACACCTGCAAAAAGGTGCCTTGGACCCAGCAGGTATGGAGCTCATGGGCTTGTAAGGCAAGGAAGAATTACAAAATTTCACTGCTACTTATTCTGCATTCCCTTCAACTCTTTATTGCACACAGATCACAGAGAGGCTGTAGAACAAGTCTCTGCCACACTACCATGAGGTGTGTCCTTTCTGTCACTGGTATTATTTTTTCATAGTTCCACATGAAGGACTGGTTTTCTCACACTCCCATAGAAGGGAAAAACATGCTAATCTGCATATGAAGCTCCCCCTTTTCAAAACCATAAAGACAAGAAAGGACATGATAAACAGCATCCCTCTCCAGCATTAAATGCTAGTGGGAAGAAAAGAGCTAAAGGACAGCAGTACCCCTTCTAAAACTACAGCCCTGACCTTAAAAAATAAAGTGAGCTTGCATTCATTATTTTTAAAAGTAATGTACCACATACTCAGGATAAAAATGTGAGTGCCACTGAACTCTTTACAAATAAAAAAGACAATGTAGCATAATTTCACATATCAAAATTTAAAAATCATTTCCAGGTGTTTCTTCCCCATTCAGCACTATCAGCTGGTTTCTGAAAAGTGCAGGATAACCTTACACAGATCGTAAAGAGTCAAGACTCTTTCCTATGTGCCACATCTCTTAAAGCCATAGAGAGCAATCATTACACGTGGGTAGATTTGCATGTATGTAAAAATAGTGAAACTTCCTGTACACCTCTGTCAGGCCACTGCCTTTCAAACTGTATGACCTCCTACTTCTATGTTTTCCAGAAATTCTTTAATGCTGGGAACTGGGTTCTTCCACTTCACTCAGATCATAAAGAGAGGTTTTCACCAAAATTTCTCACTTTTAAGCCCCTTTTAAAGTGTACGTGACGAAAAAAAACATATTTTAAAAGCGCACTTGGTAGAAACTATAGTGCCTTCATGTACAGAAACAAGCTGTGCTCAAAAACTGCTTAGCTTACATTATTTCCAAACCACCCACAAGCTCCATGGAATTTGATACAGCAGATATGCATAATACTTGCTGCACTTGAGACTGCTATAGGAGATACGTCTGCTGAATCAGCCTTCAAAAGAGCCAGACTAATCATAAGCCTTGGGTAGCATGAAACTGTTCTCCTGAGAGCACAACGAATTAAGTGTGCACAAGAAAGTCTGCTTCACTAATGGATCCAAGGTATAAGGCCTCACAAATTCACCAGAAGATGATGCATATGAGGCCAGCGGAAGAACTTCGGGTAGACAGGAAAGGCAAATCTACTGACAGCAGAATTATCTTCTCGGCTGGGCAAGGCACAGGGAGCAGCTGCTCCATCAACCACCCCACTGAACTAATTTCCCAGCAGTGGCTAGAGAAGCAGTTCTGCGAGTCAAAATTTTACAGGCATCAGCAGCAGAAGAAATTTGTCTATTCTTCTTGCAGTAGCATAACAAGCAGAAGAATGATGCACAGCTATGTTACTGAAATCAAAGCTTTGAAGACCTCAGTACCAGAGCATCCCTCTTGCCAACTTACAGTGAACTGCCAGACCTGCCTGTATCCAAGCCCACATTCAAAAAGACTTAGTATAGTGGGAAGCATTACAAAGTAAGAAAACCAGACTATAACCATTAACAAAGACCACTGTATACCTTCAGAGAGAGTTTCTGCCAATGCTCCCAGCATGCAGTCAGATAGCAGTTATGTCAGCTGTTATCTCTAATGCGCCAGTTATTCTGTGTCTTAGGGCAAACATTCTTACCTGCCACAGCACTTCCCAGTTCACCTACTTGCTACGATCAAACCACTTGCTATCACACCAGTAAAGACAAAATTTACGCCACCTTTGGCCACCTAGAAGTAATACATTTAAACAAGTGCATTAAAATTCAACCACTGACTGAGGGTCAATCACCCTATGGACCACATCTCTTTTTCCTCAGAGGCTACTAAAAGATCCCAAACAACCTACAGTGGTTAATGCTGC
Source organism: Turnix velox (assembly GCA_013400935.1). Classification (NCBI taxonomy): domain Eukaryota; kingdom Metazoa; phylum Chordata; class Aves; order Charadriiformes; family Turnicidae; genus Turnix; species Turnix velox. The sequence continues at coordinate 153,002 of VZTY01028196.1, forward strand.
CTAAGCTGCATTCCACCAGAAGTGCATACACTTCAGCAAATTCAGCTGCCTGAAAAGGTCTCCAACAGGAACACAAAACATTTCATCCTACAGGCCATGTTTTACACACACAGACAAACCTAACATAACACTTCCACATTTTGGGAAAAAAACGGTACATCTGTATGCGTGCTATTGATGTGACAAGAGGCCGTAGCACAAGTCAGAAAGTCTCCTAAGCAATGTACTGATACAACTGGCCTAAATAGAAATTAACCATACCATGAAGTGTAAAAGACATAAACACCTTCTTTGATTTGCTACAGACCAAATGACAATCAGTTTTTTTCTCCTCTAGACAATATCTAAGAGAAGTCAAAAGCAACAGTGTATATACAAAAAGAAACAGTGGATTTCTACCTTTTCTGATTCTTTCTCATATATGAAGTCAGATTAATTCATTTTCTTCAGATTTTTATTTATCCAACGACAATTCAGATTTAGAACCAAGGCTGACATTTCCCAGCTGCCTGCAAGAAACATTTGTTTTATTTCAACGTATTTTATTTTGATGAGCACTCCAACTGTTAAAGCTTTGAATCTTGCCTCATACTACTCTTTACACATCAGATATTAGCACAACACATTCCATAACTGCCACACAAAAGCCTGCAACTTGCTTGTCAAAAGGAGCCTAGCAGAGTGCTAATCCATCCTCTGCTCCCCAGTAAGATGACATCCGTGTCTTCTGGTTCCACTGCCTGGGAATGGCCTAGCTATATAGTACACTGCTCCGGTCAGTATGGTAGGTAAAGGACTACTTTCACAGATCATACACACAGACCTACCAAGAAGTTCACTCCCTCTATCAGGTTTTATCACTGCTGACCCAGGACATATCGCTTTGGCAGTGGTGTAGCAATAGGACAAAGGGGAACGGTTTTAAACCAAAAGAGGGGAAATTTGTGAGGATGAAGACATACCGGAACAAGAGAAGCTGTGGAAGCCCCATCTCTGGAAGTGATTGAGGCCAGGCTGCATGTAACTTTGAGCAACCTGGACTAGCTGGATGCATCCCCAAATATGGCAAGGGTGTTGAAACCACATGATCTTTGATGTCCCCTTCAACTGAAAGCATTCTAAGAATAATTTATAAAGAAAAAAAAAAACAAACTAAATTTACTACTATACTTCACCAGTGTATTATTGCCAGCGACCATATAAGCCTTGTGGCCATCATAAAAATACAGATACAACTGTCACAAGTCCTGTGTAAGGAAGGGTCTGGTACACAGTTGCACTTCTCCAGGGATAGATTTCTTAAGACTCTAGTTCTTTCTCCAGAGGAAAGAAATACATGCTGCTATGAGGAGCAACAGTAAAAACTTTTCCTTTGTATTGTCAGGTGCAAGAGCTGGCGAGTCCATTTTTCTCAGATGGCAGAGTGCAGAGCAGCTCCTCTCCATCCTGTCATACATACAGCACAAGAAATCTTTTTATGCCTTCCCTCCCTGCTTGCAAGGAGCAAGTCACAAGATTACTTTTTTTTGTCTCCTTACAGATACACTGAACAGATAGATGTCTTCCCATCATGGCCCTGCATGTTTATTTCTGTAAATTATTCAACTTATTCTGTGTGGGGCAAATTAATTTCTCCAGCAATTCAGGTGCTACTCCATCTACACCATATACACTTGCTGGAACAGATGAATTCTGTCATGCAACGTCATCTCTGGTTCTCTTCAGAACTTTTATTCAGACAAAACTACTCTTCTCCCCTTGATTTTTCCCATTCCCTGCCACAACTGATGTATCCTGGATAAAATATAAACCATTTTCTTGGGAGTAAAAAATTTTCCAAAGTGCTCATAAATACTGTGAATCTAAAAACAACTTCATACTTTCCAAATCTTCTCCACTTGATTTGCTTATATGTAATTTCCATAGATATTCATTGTTGTAGCTTCCAAACGCACACTTTAGCATCTAATGCTAAAACAGAAAGGATGCAAATGTAACTACTGTAAAGAAAGGAAATTAAAAATTAGGTCCAAACTGCAGTACTCTGTCATTTAACCACATGGCATATACTTATATGTACATGTAACTAACTGCTTAACCGCCTGCTCTGACCTTTATTATGTTACCCATAATAAAGTCTACAGTCAAACATGTGATAGTATTTTTACCTTTTTATTACAATAATGTCCCAAAATCAACTTGGCTCTTTGTGTACCTGCCCACTGTAAAGCTCATGAATTATAGATCATTTACCTGAAATAAACATGAACAGAATCAAGATCATTTTGTCTCATTTTTGGGGGGAAAGGGAGAAGGGCAGAGAAAGAGCACTGCAGATCTGCATGCCAACAGGGGTTTTTTTATATGCTATCAGACTAGAGTTGTAGTTTACTTATACAGTACTGTTCAATACATTCATCAATGACTTATGAGGGACTAGAGTGCACTGTCAGCAAGTCTGCTGATGACACAAAACTGGGAGGAGTGGCCAACACAACAGAAGGCTGTGCTGCCATCCAACCAGACCTAGACAGGCTGGAGAGTTGAGTGGGGAGAAATTCAATGAAATGTAACAAGGGCAACTGTAGAATTTTCCATATGGTCAAGAACAATCCCACGTATCAGAATAAGTTGGAGACTGAGCTGTTAGAGAGCAGTGTAGGGCTAAGAGACTTGGGGAGTCCTGGTGGACAACAGAATGACCATGAGCCAGCAATGTGCCCTTGTGGCCAAGAAGGCCAATGGCATCCTGGGCTGTATTAGAAGGGGTGTAGTCAGTAGGTCAAGAGAGGTTCTCCTCCCCCTCTACTCTGCCTTGGTGAGACCACATCTGGAATACTATGACCAGTTCTGGGCCCCTCAGTTCAAGAAGGACAGGGAACTGTTGGAGAGAGTCCAGAGCAGAGCCATGAAGATGATTAGGGGATTGGGGCATCTTCCTTATGAGGAAAGGCTGAGGGAGTTGGCTCTCTTTAGCTTGGGGAAGAGGAGGCTGAGGGGTGACCTCATTCATGTTTATAAATATGTTAAGAGTCAGTGTCAGGAACATGGAGCCAGGCTCTTCTCGGTGACATCCAATGATAAGACAAGGGACAATGGGTGGAAGCTGTAACACAGTAGGTTTCACATAAATATAAGAAACTTATTCACAGTGAGGGTGACAGAACACTGGAATAGGCTGTCCAGAGGTCCTGCTCCAGCAGGGGGATTGGACTAGATTATCTTTCAAAGTCCCTTCCAATCCCTGACATTCTGTGAAAAACTTTCTGAAAAGACAGAATGATTTTATGTTTTGCAAACATAGTTTATAACCCAAGATGACCTTCTGGAATCTAATTTAATAGAGACCACTTTCTTGGGAGTCAGACAATGTGTTCCACACACATTTGCATATATGTAAGGCCACTTTTGTGAAATTAGATACATTGCTTTAAAAGAAGCCAGAAGTGTAAGTTCAAGGTGCAAAGGAATATGCTAAACTAAAACTGCACCATTTGCAGACTGTTCAGAGTCACTGCTCTGAAGCTGAAGGCTGTTGTATAAGCATAAACACTATTATTGCAGTCAGTGAAGCAGTATTCTTCTGGAAGCACAGAGAACTCAGACAGTTATTTCACCTGTGGTTCTATGACATCTCTCCAACTCTGCTCACCTCACTGAGGCACTCACCAGTACAAGCCTTAGTCACACTGTTGGTATATGCAGCACTGACTTAGTCATGCAGCTCTCTCACAACTCTCTATCAGCTATGTCTTCTACAAGAGGATGGTGCAGATGTGACACATTCCCAAAGCAAGCCCAGTCACACCAAAGAGAAAACAACTGCTGTAAAAGGCACCAGGTTTTCAGAAGAACAGCTCTGCCCCATCTGCTTCCACAGCAGGATCAGTGCATTCAGAGATTAGAGAGGACTATTTCAATGTCTCCTCCTGCCTTACCACTTGTATGCACTCACTTATTTTTATGTATCTTTTCTGTTACATTTGCAGGTTAAGCTCTGTCAGACAGATGCTCTCTTTCATTTGGCACTTGCACACAACCTATTATAACAGGGTGCCCATGTTAAAATGGTGGCTGCTACTGGAGTAAGAGAGAAAGGATTCTCACTAAGCATTATTGTGTTAGATACAGTCTTACCTTACCATGACTCATGCAGGACCTTATATTGCCCTGACTTTAAATCAGTTACAGTTTTCCCAGTCAGATAAAAATTACAGTAGCGCTGCCACATTGGCATTTCATCCACTCCATACACTTCCATGTTATTTAATTCCAGTCCTTGAGGGTTCCTGAGAGGACCTCCCATATGAACACGCCATTTACCCTTCCATGACATCATTTTTTTTCTTTCAGTTTCCTAAGCTCACATCAACATTTGCAATACTTCCTTTTACTTCTTCTGCTTTAAGATTTTTTTCCTATACTTAATCCAGTATGTAAATAATACAATGAACAAGCAGCACAAAGTTGGGAATAGGACAACTGTTTCAGTTGGGCTGTGAACTGTGTACACAGCAATTACCTGCAGGAAGCACTTTTTGCCCTATTAGTTTGCTCTTCCCTCTGCACCCTCATTGGGACCCCAGAGAGCAGCTCTCTGTTTCTGGCATCAATTACTCTAAAATTCTAAAACAGAGTGACATCTACCATTAGGGGGATTCAACTTAAATTCTATCCCCAACAACAATTTCTTCCTTGGAGGAGAAAACAGGTTTTGCATTTGAGGGGTGACATCACTTGAAAAGCTAGATCTAATTTATCCCTGATCTACCTCCAACTTAAATTTGTCCTCTCTTCTGTGTTATGCTCTTCTTCACACCACCTTAGTGCCTAACTCAAACCAGTCTCATACACTTCCCTATTTTGCTCTAGGTTATGTATCTGAACCTATATGAAATTCAAAAATGCAGGCATTGTACAAGATATATTTCAGTATTTTCTAAAAAATAACATAATTCACTAGTTTCCATGTTTTCAATACACTTTTCTCCACAGGGACAGCATGACTCACTCTCCCAGTGGGAAAATCACTCCTGCTGTTGAACACCAGCAGCAGTTCTGGCATCTAACACTAATAGCATTATCAATTTATGACATTATAAGCAATACCTGCATCTAGTAGTAGTGTCTCTAATATTACAGATGGCCCATTTGTCCACTTTTCCACATGGCCCTTCACATCTTTTCTTACAGCCTTACTTGTATTTCATGAGGGTACCTTCTCTCACATAACACAGCTTTCAAAAGACTCTTTTTAGCTACAATTCCCACAGTAAATAAACTAAACCAACATTAAAAGCCTATTAAATTGTCTGCCCTCTCCTCACCACCTACCCATGAAGACAGTTCTCCCTCCTCTGACTAAGGGGTGTCAACTGAGCAAGTCATGGTAACTCTTTCCTTTTCCACCTCTTACCTCTGCAATACACTGCACAAATCAAGCACATACCAGTCACACTGCATGGTTTTCTGGGTACCAACTCTTCCTTTCTGGACTGTAAAATGCCAAGGGGGGAAAAAAAGAAAGGTTATGAAGGCTATGAAAAACAAAAGGCTTCAGATTTCAGAACAACTGCATAAGCAATAGCACAAGTGAGAAACTGCATTCTCATCTGCATCACAAAGCAAGAAATGGTGACCAAACCAGTGTCCCTCCTCTGGCCTCAAAGGCTTGTAGCTGTGTTCCCCCACATAACCACTTAAGTAACCAAATCCCCAGGTGTATGAGGAAGGTATGAAGTTGGAGATGGAAGCTCCTTTTTTTTGGGGTGAAAGACAAGAGGACCCTTTACACACAGTGACAGCTAGACAAAGAAAGAATTTCCTATGTGACCTCATTTTGTAACATAATTTAGTGCAACTGCAGGCATCCTTACACCACTTCTCTTTTGTCTTTAGGAGCCGGTTGAATGGTCGCACTCAAAGAGTTGCAGTCAATGGCTCATTGTCCAAGTGGAAACCAGTGACAAGTGGTGTTCCTCAAGGATCAGTATTGGGACCAGTGCTATTGAACATCTTTGCAGGAGATATGGACAGTGGGATTGAGTGCACCCTCAGCAAGTTTGCAGATGACACCAAGCTGTGTGGTGCAGTTGATACACCTGAAGGAAGGGATGACAGGCTTGAGAGGTGGGCCCATGCCAACCTCATGAAGTTCAACAAGGCCAAGTGCAACGTCCTGCACCTGGGTCGAAGCAATCCCAAGCACAGATACAGGCTGGGTGGCAAGTGGCTTGAGTGCAGCTCTGAAGAGAAAAACTTGGATGTGTCAGTTGATGACAAACTCAACATGAGCCACCAGTGTGCACTTGCAGCCAAGAAGGCCAACCAAATCCTGGATTGCATCAAGAGGAGTGTGACCAGCAGGTCAAGAGAGGTGATTTTGCCCCTCTACTCGGCATTGATGAGACCCCATCTGGAGTATTGTGTCCAGTTCTGGAGCCCTCAACACAAGAAGGACATTGAGCTATTGGAGTGGGTCCAGAGGAGGGCCACAAAGATGGTCAAAGGGCTGGAGCAACTGCCCTATGAAGACAGGCTGAAGGAGTTGGGGTTGCTCAGCCTGGAGAAGAGAAGGCTCAGGGGGGACCTCATAGTAACTTATCAGTACCTGAGGGGGTCCTACAGAAAGGCAGGGGAAGGAATTTTTAATATGATATCGGATGGGAGGACTAGAAACAACGGATGTAAATTGGAAGGGGTAGACTTAGACTTGACATAAGAAAGAAATTCTTCACAGTGAGGGTGGTGAAGCACTGGAACAGGTTACCCAGAGAGGCTGTGGACACTCCCTCTCTGGAGGTGTTCAAGACCAGGCTAGAGAAGGCACTGAGCAGCCTGATCTAGTGGGAGGTGTCCCTGCCTATGGCAGGGGGGTTGGAACTCGATGACCTTTAAGGTCCCTTCCAACCCAAACTATTCTATGATTCTATCTGTCAGGCTACAGGTAACTTACCATCTTAATGGGTATTCCAACCCATAAGTTGGAACAAAAAGTCACAGTATTTAATTCAAATAGCCCCACTATGCACTCACAAATGATGGGACTTCTATTCTCAGCACATGCAGTGAAGTAGGTGCTCAGCAGAAGTTGGCCACTTCCATTGATATCAACTGTATTTTGGCCTAACCACCACATCTGAAACTCATTTCAACTTATCCACTCATTCTGCTAGCATAAAAACAGCTATTTTACTTCGTAACTCCCCAGTAACTGTGACTTGTTTTAAAAGATGTTACTGATTGCAATTATTCATGTTTTATTCAAAATATTTAAAATAACTGCTCTTTTAAAAAACAGTATTTAGTACATCATTTTATGGAGAAAATACAAAACAGTTTACTCACAAAAATATGTTCAGCAGACTGGTTAACAGATTAAGCTCAGTTCTGTTTTATGATTGTTGTTACTTCAAGATTTATATACATATATGTGGAAATTACTGATGAAAGAACTGCATTCATGTTGCACTGTAGTGTAAGTCATGCTGTGATGAAAATGTGCATTTCTTTATACATCAGAGAACTAGAATAATTGGCTATTACATGGGTGATGTTAGACCTATTATTTTCTTATTTATTAATTTACTTGTTTCTTTTTAACATAAGTCCTTGGCACAAAAAAGGGTATATTACCAAGTACAATGCCTACACCAAAACAAGGGTCTAGATCGCATTAATATGCTTTTAAAGCATAAAATTTACTGAGTTATATGAGTTATTATGAGTTATTTAAAATATATTGTTAATATATATTATATATAATATTAAAATATTATATGAGTTATTTAAAACAATTTTGGTTTAATTTTTAACTTCTACAGGTAAATGGAACCAACCTTTGGACACCCAAAAGAAGCCCAGACTTTCTGAAAGTACCACATCTCTACCCACTGTAAATCAGGCCCTTTAGTACATCTCCCAGTACAGCAGAAGTATAATATAGGCAGCAAAACCAAGCAACATCTTGAAAATGCTGTCCACCATTTTAAAGATTCAGAGAATTTAAAAAAATTTTAAAAAAAAATGCTATTAGCTATCCCTTCTGTGAAGCACTGGCTAATGAACAGTGTAGTCTAGGCAATACTCTGCCTCTCAACTTCCCTATGAACATTTATATGGAAAATGCAGATAATGCTACATATTTCTAATACTTTTCAATTCAAACTAAATTGGGTTAAATATTCTCAACCAATTAAAAAAAAAAGATACATGATGCAATACGTACACTACACGTATCTGGAGTCAAGAGACAATTTTGGCACTCTGAAGATGGCACAGTTATGCTTTTGCCAACAAGATCTCTTGTGCTTTTACATGTGTCACTCAATTTCTTTCTTAAATATTCCTAAAAGGAAGGATAATGAGAAATGAAGGAACAAAAAGAAATGTAATCCTACAAACTGCAGCAGCCTTTCATTTTTGAAAAAGGTATTATAGTCTAGATTTGAGGCTCATGATAAAAATACTGTCCTGCTTTCATATTTGCAGTGGATTTAGTGACAAGAGAAGCATGTCTAGTTTTTAAATAATGAAAATGTTTTAAGCATGTTCCTGTCACAGAAAATCATTTTGTGCAGGAACCATTGTCAAAATCTACCCACATGTCAAGTGCTAGATGTAATAAGAGAGACAAAAAAAGGACATAAGAGTAGCTATTCTAGAAATAATAAACAGAAAGATCTTAAGTCTCTTAATCAAGAACACATCTACTTATGTTAATCTCACATGTTCGCTCCGTAAATAAGACAGAACACAAAAATATGGACACATGAGATTTCCAGAATGAAAAACAAATTGTAACACTGGCATCGGGAACAACATTTTGTCTGGCAGGTTAACTCAGAAAACACTAAATCACTCCAGAATACTGAATATATACACTTATCTAAAAGCAGGTCAGCCCTAAAGGAGACAATGTAAAAGTGTGAAAATCTGTATGGAAAAAGCAACCACAACTGAAAACATGAGCCATCCATATTAGTGAAATGATAAAATAGCAGACAAAGTAGGCAGAGCAAGAATACATTATGAAGATCCAAACATGCATGTGCAGGCCAAAGTTTGAGAAAAAGTAGGAAAAGGATCCAGTTTTGTCTTTGTTATAACTACAAAGGGGCATTCCTCAGTTGTAAAGTGCATTTTTCAACAGATCAGGTGGATTCATGCAGAAGAAAATGGGCAATCCTGGCAAAGAAAATATGACAAAACTAAACCAAGTCAATGATTTGCCAAGGACAAAGAACATAACTCCTATGATTGATCAAGTCTCACAATGCTAGAGCTTGCCCTGATCCAGCAGCCAAGAAATTATGCAACTTGTTTCTTATTTCAATTTCTAACACTCCTGACTGTAAAGTGAAAAAGTAAACCAAACAGCTCAAAATCCTGAAAGTAAATAAAAAGGTCCTAAAAATTCATTAGAGGCATCATGCTTTTAAGCAAGCTTGTTTTAAAGCTCTGGCACAGAACTATTAAAAGCTCACCATTGGCAATGGTTTGCTCACTTTCTTAATGAATCATGGCTATTTATGAAGATACTGAAAGCCGTTTTGAATAACAGGAAAAAGAGCCAACAGCGAGAGAGACACAAAAGACCCAACCACCAATGAATCATTTCAAGGTATCCCCAATGCACATAATTACCATTCCCATTAAGCAACAGTCATTGCAATTAAGTATTGTTTGGCTTAAATCAGTTACCTGGAATGTCTTCTGATCAGGCCTGTTCCAATTAAGAGGCACTTACTTACTACCTCAATCATGCAGTATCAGTTCAAAGCAGCATAGTACCAGCTTCACCTTGAAAGCAATCAGCCTAACATTTGGCAACCAAAAGCAGCAGCCCTTGAGTTTCCAAATGAAAGAAAACAGATACATAAGTATAAAGCATCATTACATGGTCTTCTCTCATTTGCTTTTATTTCTACAATTCTACTCACATAATTCTTAAAGCTGTTACCACTTCAAGATCTGTTTAAAAACAAAAGAGAGATTAAACACATACTGAGTGCCACACATTGTGCTACTCCTTAACAGGAAGATGCCAAGGAAAACATTAAATACAGGAACAGCAGGACAATACTTAAAACTTTCATTAGTTTCATCTGTAAAAATGGAAGTTTCTGCAGTCTCACTCCTGTCACACAATTGGCCATACATATTTAACTTTTAAACATGCATTGCCATACTGAACTTTGAGTTAGACGCTTTTATGATGCATACCTCTTCCATTTCATAGTATTAGGTATTTCTTACTTACCTGAAACCAGTATTTTCACTAGAAAAGTAGCCACATATCTTACACTAGGAATTCAACTGAAGAACATTCAAAAAAAAACTTACTTTAGAAAATGTTATGCAGAGGGAAATTTTACATCTTGGCAACAGAGTTTTTAGGGATTTCAGGCACACAAACACATCCCAATGAACAGCAATTCAAGCATTTCCATGTGTACTTCTATTTTGGTTTTAAGTTAGACACACAAAAAAAATCCACAATACAACCCACACTTGTGAGCAAACCCCTTCCCTTCAGGTAATGCAAGTCCTAAACGTTCAACCTGAACTTGAGGTATCATTTTTTAAGTACATCTTGACAGAGATTTCTTAAGTCTTCTCCCAAGAATAAAATTGTCACGATTGTTCACTTACTACATACACCAGTTCAAAAGTATGCTAACAGTATATATGAAGTACAATGCTGAACAGAGATATCCAACACAGCCTTCCATCTGGATAGCAGATAAAATGAAGATACATTGACATGCTTGCCTACCTGTAGTGACTAATCCACCAACTGAAGTGCCACCTAGCTCTGCTGCTAGCTCTGTTATCAGAGGTAATTAATTTTAAACTACCTCAAATATTCCTACACAGCAATATGCATTTTCTGGAGAGCTCACTAAAAGTCTTACTGAAAGGCACCTTGCTTTTCACACCCACGTGCTTTCAGAAAATAAGACTCAGCACCTTTGACAAATGTTACCTTGGGTCCCCTGAATTCAGCTCTGATACAGTCATCACTGCCAAATCAAAATTCTTGGTAAATTATTTCAGGCTGTGTTTTACCTCACTAAGTTTGGGCACAGATATCAGGACAGGCCTGTTCCACTCTTCAGTTTCAGTTTATAAAAATCTGCAAGCAAAGTCACTAAATCTTATTTTCTAGGGGAACAAGCAGGCGTTAAGGCTCAAGAGCCTGCATGAAGAGGCCTTGCATTGTGGAAAAGTGAGACTGAGCATGCTAGGTTTATTTTAAAAGACTCATACAGCAGGCCTTCAAAGTCCTGCTGACTTTGATTGTCCCGCTTACTGTGATTGACAAACATCATAAGAATATATTACCAAAAAAAAAGAGACATCAGTTACACTAATCAGTTTCTGCAACTACTGGTAATTCTTCGCATAAGCCAGTCTAGCAAGTTTTCCTCAGCTTTCTTGGCCATGTGGCTGCAAGCTGTCTTCACACATTAAACAATAGAGACAAGTTTGTCAAGAGACTCTAATTCTTCTTGTTTAACATTTGGTTCCTCAAAAAAACCCTAAAAATTCAGTAAATACTGAAGAATTAGGCACTGGGAGTCAGGGCTATTTAAGGTATGTGAAGCAGAGTCTTTAAAACCCTGGACACTCAGAATCATTACATCCTGGAGGGGGGGGGGAGAGAGGGGCAGGAGAAAAAAATTAAAATTATACCCTCCGTGCACATTCATTTACCTACAGCTCTTCAGTGAGGAAAAATCCAGACCTATTGAAAATAAGAAGCTCCCACTGTTTTCACCTCACACCTTTCCTAGAAAAGGCATTTAACTGTAATTTACTTAGTACCTATCTCCCTATTTAGTGCGCTTGCAGCAAAAGTAGGCTGAATCTAGTTAGTCTCCTGAGGCTGCAGCTGACCCAGGCTACCACCTCTCCAGACCTCTAGCTGCTCATCATCACTTACTGGTGATCACCCAGCACGACAGGGCATTAGCACTGTGTTGCACCCAGCTTCTTTCAAAACAAAGGCAGGCATGCTTGAGGTTGTTAAGATTCTCAAGAGCAGAATTTTTTTCAACATTTATATGAATTTAGGTCATTCTGAAAGGAACAGGTTAGGGAGCAACTGCATGTGCAGTTAAGCTTGCAAATCTGGATAGTCACACTAACACAATGGGACAATAAAGGTGAACAACTGCCACGGTAAATTCCTTAGCACTTAAGACTGCAGTCTTGCCCCACATTGAAACCACTATGAACCGTCAACGATACTAAAATAAATGGATTTGGTATTTAACTAGCTTGCTCTTTCTCTAGCCTTTGCTGCCCCAGCTCTGAGCCCTGGCTAACGTTTGTGTTGCTATAAGGCATGCCATGTGCAAGAGGTGAGTGAATCAGGACATGCAACTTAACTGGGGGACTGGCATCTCATCAGTAAGACCATCTAATAATTTAAATATTTGATTACACAATTCTTCAATAATTATCTGCTTATAGAAGATTTTCTGCAAAGCTGCTGATTTATTACAGAATTACTTTCAGATTTTAAAATTAAGAATATAGTATATAAGAACATATGAAGTGCATTTGAAGAGGGCTAGGAGAAATACTACTACAATGAGGAATGAGCATAGATGTTTCTCCTCAGTTTCAGCATGGATTGGTGCCAGGCTTCAGACCAGTCTACACTTCTTCAGATAAAATGACAGTAAAATTAGTAGACAATGAAAAGCAGTTCACTCAATGAAATCTGTTTGGATAAAAACAATGTACTAAGGAGCAGACCAACTAACAGGCAGTGTAACATGTACAGAAGGGTACACTATATCCTGACACAGTTAAGCCAAGAAGTACTGAAGTGAGCAAGTTACTCAACATTAACTCTCATTGTGTTACTGCAGCAAAAAGAATTAAATTGAACCTTGAAAGTAATGAAGAGTGGGTAAGTGAATTCTTGTCTGTAATAGGAAAAGCATTGGAAAGACCAACAATCAAATACCATCTCATACTTCTGTCTTCTGATTGTCCTGAAGGGAAAATGAAAAAATTGGAAGGAAAACAGAAAAATTATGCAAATGCACTTGAAGTCTGCAAAGAATGTCCTCCAGTAAGAGTCTTAAAGAGGTCACTCCGATTAGCCTAACAAAAAGAAGACACAACAGTGTCTTGAGTAATGAGTATTTTTCAGAGGGAGAAACAAAGATACCAAAGGGCTTCCCAGCCCACCAGGCCAAATCATAAAGAGAACCTAGAATATTAATTCTGAACATCACTAATGAAAAACAGGGCTTCCTAAAGAAAGCAAACAATGAGAATGACGAATCAGTACAGTTTCAATAAATAGTCATAGTCATCTAGGTTGGAAGGGACCTTTCAGATCACCAAGTCCAACCATCATCCCAACTCTTGCAAGCTTCATACCTGGACAGGGACTTGAACCCTTGACCCTCAGATTAGGAGTCTGATGCTCTCCCAACTGAGCTACACACCCAGGTCTATACTTGATGCTTTCCTTTGAAAAGTACTTAAATTTTGGAAAATATTTTGGTCAAATGAAAGACACAGTTTTCAGTTCAATAGAAAGATAACTGGAAAATCGGTAACAACTGAATCACCTGGACAAACTCTGGGGGTAAATCTGTGACTTACATAATTGTACTATTCTCAACACCAAATCTCTACTCTTTTCACTATACATGCAAATTATAAATACCATTAGTTCTTATGATGATTCTTGAAAAGACATCTTTAATTTGCTGCTGAGGACAACTAAAGCATTTATCACCTTAGCTACCTTGGTTATATCATTTCATTCAGACAGCATTATCTCCATGTCTCCCACACAAGAGTCATGCTGTTATCAAAGTCTTTCTCACTAAACAATTATTTCCTTTTATGATTTCTTCTGGCTGGTCAAAGATAAGGGCTTACAGTGAGCTTGATTAGCGTTGCAAACAAATAAGAGTAATACTAGAGCAGACATAACTAAGCTGAAATAATCAGCACTATTAATAACCTTTTGATTTCTAATCAAATACAGCTCTGACTTTTGCTGCCACTTTGCTTTACATCTTCTAAACTACAAAAGAATTAATATTTTATACAATATTTCTCAATACACAAGCTCTTTTATTCTCTTGTTTTTCTTAATAATTCTTCACTACAAAAAAAAACACAAACAAGCAAAATCTTCTATTTAAGAATCAACAACAGATCTACACTTCATACTGCCTTCCCTTGTGACAGTATTTAATTATACATCTTAGTATGAAATTTTATGGTTTTTTTAATCTAATCATATTCCTGAAGTAATCTGATATCTGCATTGAAAAAATAACCCACACAAACATTAAACTTGCAACGTACAACTGGTGCAAAAGCTAGTTGGTGCAGTTAATATCTGAAAGTTACAGAAAAAAAAAGGAGGTTAAGGTGGTGTCCTAGAAACTTGCACTACTAGTAGCCTCATCCACTTCTCATCCTAGGAGTCAACTAATTCAAAGGCAGCCAATCATTCTGCTTAAGTAGCTCACAATGTCCCCCACGGAAAACAACTAAGAACACTGCTCAGCTTCCTAGGCTTTTAAAACAAGAGAAGTACATCATCTCCTTCTCTGCAAATCCCAGACAGGCAACATATTCTTCCCAACATGCAAGGCTTTTCAACCACACTCTTTTGTAATACTGTTTGTATAATATTCTCTGCATGGTATTTCAAATACTCTTTCTTTTTTTTCCCTTGGAAAAAAAAATACAAAATACATGCATAAACAAGCTTTTTTTTGAGTTTGCATTGGCAGCCTACAGTTGTAGGAGTCCTATTAAAGTTGAATGCTGTTCAGGGACTTCATTGTTCACTTAGACAAGAAGGTTTGGTGATAATTCTAGAGACACTTGTGCACATCTGGGGTTTCAGTGTGCAATACACTGTGCAGCCTTACCATATGCACAGCATGAACACAGAACAACATCCTTGTTTCAGGATGCTCTAACAGGATGCTTTCCATTTCATATGATGCTTAGTTGCAACAAGAGTAATAAAAATGAAACAAGTTGCTGCTGTGGGTTTTTTTCCATTCTTCGCCATTCAATTTATGCAACAATCAAGAAGAACAAAGAGCAAAAAAACAAGTCTACTCACACAAAAATTTTCCCTTTCTATAACAATTGTTATGTGCCTACCAGCAGACTTAAAAAAAGGTCTGATGTCAATGCAAAAGATATAAATCACTATGCTAAACAAAAAAGGCAACAGAATGTCTGTAAACATTTTCTGAAGTTTTCACCTAGAGAATTCCTTTCAAAGGCAAAAGCCAAAGGTGAAGAAAAAAAATAGTTAATGAGACATGTATGGAGTGATGGCCCCTTCAGATTCGAAAAAATGTGAGCTGCCAAATGGACAAACAGCAATATTGATACATGATATACAAGATAAACTACCCACTCATTGGTCAGTTTTGTCTCAACTTTTATTACTTACCAATTTAAACAGCAAGTATTTCTTCATTTTAACACAGTTATAAGAGATAATGAGCCAAAATTTTCCTTATAATGCTGTGTGTGTTAATAATCTGTCCAACTGCCTGCTCATAAAAAATATTTTCTTTCTAAAGGCAGTTTTTAGCCACATATGTAAAAAGAAAATTTTATAAATTAAAAAAAAAAAACAACCAAAAACCAAAAACAAAAACAGAAAAGGATCAATTCATAAACATCCCCTAATTAATTTTACTGCTCAAAAAAGTCACCCATCTGTTATCATAGCTGGAAATTAGTCAGCCACTGATAACCAGAGAAAAGCTTCAGTGTGTTAAAATACTCTCACCAAAAAATGGCAAAGACAGCCAAGACAGCTAATACACCAGCCCAATCTAAGCAGCTGCTAGGACAACCTGTATTTATACCAAAAGGGCATGAAATATCCTGATGCTATTACTACTCAACCAGCAAATCTTATTGGAAAGACACCGCTGGTTGAGAATGGCCAATGCCAAACCCCAACATGCATTTTACCAATCAAGCAGATTATAATTATGTGTGAACAGCGGTATACAATAATCTATTCTCTACCCTCTTTCCTACAACAGATTCTGCAGAAAAAAAAAAAGACAAACACAGAAACCCTTGTAAATTATTTCTAATACAAGTTTTAATATGAGTGTCAGAGAAATTAATAATGCTGCCCTAACTCTTTTGGGGGGAGGAAGGACTCAAACAGAAAAAAGATTTTTTATTTTTTTTTTTACAGTATTATTTTTATACTGAAAGTGACGTCAAAACACCACAACTCACTCCTTTCTGCCCCCCACTCCATCTTTTGGTTTTGACATCACACAAAGAGAAAAGCATTCCTTTCACTGATCTTTGTATAGCTGGAAATTCCAAGCCTCTGCAAAGTTACCACTTTCTATCCTTGAATATGAAATATTTTAATCCAGCAATTAGCAGTCTTTTGGATGAAAATAAAGAAGGCTAGAAGTGCAACCTTACTCTTGTTTTGATAACTTATTCAGACAGTAATTCATTTACTTATTGTTTCTAATGGCTTAAATACTTCTGTGTGTGTGTTCTACTTAGAATCGGGAATTTCCCCTTTACATGTTTTCAGCTATCTTTTTATTTCAAACTTTGCTTAGGATCCAAAAGGAGTTCCCTGTCCTTAAGTATATCTCATGCATGGCTTTCTGTCACTGCACATTATTTTGCATTTTAATACACTACCTGTTCATTGCATCACAAGGCTTTTTGTTTGGGAGAAGAGGAGGAATCACCTTTTACTTGCAAACCCACTGAACTAAGAAAAAGACTGAACTGCCAATGAACGATACTGTAATTGTTACCAGGTTTTCTTCTTCTCACCATTGCTCTTTTGGTCCCTTTACTATAATTACCATTAATGCTTCTAATGTACTGGCAGGATGGCAAGAACTTGACAAACAAGAAGGAAGCAGAGTTTTCTGCCCTTAAGATACAGCTGTCAAGGGCTCCAGTCCAACGCAGTAACACACGCATTTTAAACCTGTAAGCAGTTCTCTGGACTTCAAGTGTTTACAGTTGAGCAATTAAGTGGTCTGCTGGATCGAGGCCTAAGCAAACTATGAGAATACAGGGATACCACATAGATATAGTAAACAGATTCACGAATAAAAAGGTCAAAATTCAGCAGATATATCAAGGCACAATGTGCTGTGTGACACAAGAAAAAAAACGGCAATGCTACATGATACAAAGGCTTTAAAAGAACAAGTCATTTAAAATCTACAGCACTAAATAAGGCAAACTATGGACTTTGATCTGTACTTCTAAGTTAAAGCAGAATGTGGGGGCAATCAAGACAGCATGTAAACTGCGTCTTATATTGCATACAGCATGCATGGATGCAATGGAGTTACCCAGGGAAGATGGTGAGAAAAAGGCTGGTGAATTCAAGCTGACAGGAGGTGATGCAGGTGGCAACTTTATGGTCAGAGCTTCAGAGGATCAGAAATAGACATACTTCCAAGCCAGCATATACAAAATCATCAGGATGTAAACAGTCTCCTTGAAAGACGGGGTTTGGAAACAATACTTGGATTGTGTCCCTTAGTGATACGGAGAAAGTTTCTGACAAGGGGTAGAGAACAGGTAGGATTCTGGACTGTTTCTTATATGTATTTCGGCTGTGGACTGACATTTTCCCAAACATGAATAACTGTATAATACAGAAATATATCTAGCAGCTGACAATCAAAACTTGTTTTGGGAAATTCAAACTAATAAACTCATTCAAATATAAGATAATAATTTTCCTTCCAGAAACAACTTAACAGTAATCATTCATTCAAGCAGCTACAACCATGTCTCACCATTTCTTTACGCTGCTAACAAGTTCAAAAGTGACAGAAAAATTCACATCACCTTCAGCAGACTTTGGATACAGCCTACAACAAATACTCTTCATTCTTCTCTCCTCTACAATTTCAATCTTGATCTACTAATTCCAGACTGCTGCAACGATATCTAATCACCATGCTCATCAGTCTGATTTGTGGCTCAGTGCTCCCCTTCTGGAACATTTGTACAGGTGAATATACATGAGTGAAGACTCACACAAAGACTACAGAGGCAATCTGCAGTTTAAAAAATGCATACATTATGTGGAGTGTATTTTGAGATGGGGATGGTTAAATATTCTATAAACAATTACTAAATTGTCAACGGAATTCAATAAATGTTGGGGTTTTTAAAAAAAAAACCTAATTATTTGTTACAATAAGCAGCTACTGTTGCCATTTTGTATGTGAAGGTTTGTAAACTACTTGCATTTGAAAAGTAATTGATTCCATTTTTATCATTTGCTGAAGTTTATGTGGTTGTTCACATCCAAAGAGATGATAACATCTATTTGCAGCAAATTATACATTATAAT
The DNA here is from genome assembly GCA_013400935.1 of Turnix velox. NCBI lineage: Eukaryota > Metazoa > Chordata > Aves > Charadriiformes > Turnicidae > Turnix > Turnix velox. Next base: position 171,393 of record VZTY01028196.1, read on the forward strand.
TCCTCATTCAAAAGCTGTAATGGAAAACTAAATGCTAATTTATGCTGTAAACGGAAGTACAGAATCATAATCACTCATTGTTAACATTAGGAGCTAAATTGCTCTTGCAAATAATAAAATGGGTTAAAAACACAGAGGGCTTTTTTGTGAGCCGAAGTGCCAGTACCTCTTACTCACTCATGTGTTACATTACAAGTGATCAAATGAACCCTTTCATATCTCTAAAGCATCCCTTAGTGAAGCGAAAAATAATAATCTTATGATTGTGACACCATGAGGCATGCCAGGTGACTGTTCTACATCCCTCCAACCAGCACCCCATATTTGGGCTTCCACTATACCCCTCCTGCTTGCAGAGGCCAGTCCCACCAGCAAGTGACAGAACCAGGAGAGCCAAGAAAGCTGGTGTTGAAGGTCTGGCATCTATACTACATGCTTCGCACCATGTACTTCAAGGTGCAATTGGTTTGATTACTGAACTTCACCCTAGCTCTAGGCTCCAAGGAAAGAGCCAGTGTAGACACCCCTCTTGTCATTTCAGGTCCTGGTGAGCGCCCAAGTTATCCTTCCAAAAATAGGACTGTGGTATCACAAGTGCCACATCCAGAGCAAGGGTCACTGCTATTCATCGCTCTTCACCTTAATTTTACCTTTGCAGTAGGCAGCAACACACAGCTACTTAGCAAAGGGGGAATCTCAATCATCACTTGTAGAGAACAGACAAAAAAAACCCCAAAAAATCTTAGAAGTATTTGGCTTCTGTCCTTTTTAGCAATTATAACAGTCCTATGGAGTTTAATTGTACAAGGAGATTTGATCCCACAGCAAAAAGGCACATCAGAATAAATAAAAAAACCAACACCGAGACATTAGGACTGTGCACCTGCTTTTCCACATTTCATTAAACCTCTACACCTAAATGTACGTCAGGTTCTCTCTTATGTGCATCCGTTGCACTGGTATCCCTCAGTGATACCTTCTGGTCATGGCGAGACAAACTGGATTGCAAGCATCCACACTGCCTCAGGAAAAAACATTAAAAAAAAAAAAAACAAACATTAACTTTTGGTAAATCATACTAGGTGATTATAATCTGAATTATAAATTACGGATAGTATCATCAAAAATATGTATATATTTGCAAATCAGATGCCATTTGTAAACAAATCTCTCCTGGCTTACATTATAGACCTCAAATCGCTGTGAAATAGTTGATTTGCCAGCTTTTTCAGTTATTTGTATTTTTAAAAATACAATTATGTTATCAAAAATTGAAAATTGCCTTTTAGGTGACCAAAAGAAAGTTCCACTGCTTCAAGCAGTAAATCATTTTACTGCTGCCCTTTTATATTTAATACCCTTCTGCAGTACACATTTATCTCTACACTAGCAAAGTGTACTCATTGATTTCCTATGGTCTCTCTGGAAGAAGGTTCTGCTTCCCTGATGATGAGTACAAAGGGTGGATGACCCCATTCTCATTCCAATGCAAACCCTGCACTTTTACAATTCTGCTTAGACCACATGAACATTTGACCAGCTAAGAACTCCCTGCCCTCTTCCTACAGAACACATTGCCAGAGCTACTGACATTTTCTCTGGAACACAACTGTATTTTTTAAAATATCATCTTACATAGAAAGCACTGAAACACATTAGTTCATCACAGACATAAATGTAACTTACAATTTGTGCATAAGCTTTTCTTATAAACTAAGATATGAAAACAACTACCCATTTTCTGCATGTGCTTTAAACTCCAGTTATGGCGCTCTACTGTACCACTGTTTAGCTGCTTTGCTTTGGGGCATGAGAAAATTATTAGTATCCAATTTAAAATACTGCTTTTTTGCCAGATGAGACTGCCATCAGAATACACTTTTTTTTCCTCCACACTGAAGACAGGTTTATGAAACAACACATAAAATACATTTTGGAATCTACTCTCTAAATGCCATTCAGTGGCACTGATGACCCTTGAAAACAAGCGGTAGCATTCACTGCTCATCACTGAGACTTTTCAAGGTTACTGTATTGAATGATCAATCGAGGCATTAACCTCTAAAGAAAAGAATCACACAATCTTTTTTTGAAGTCTATTACTTGTTTTATTAGACTAGAACTTCTTCTGCTGTTTATCTTTTGCTGGGATACCAAGAAAATAGGTCTCTTCAGTTCCACTTTCATTTTTATGGTGTTCTGTTTTCCCAGCTTTCTGCACCAGCATACAACACCCTTTGGATACAACAAAGTCAGGAAAATTTCAAATCCAGGATTAACTTTTTTTTTTTAATTACCAAATCTTTCCTGTTAATACTAAACCAGGATTGCTACTTCTTCTTAACTACATTAGTTTTGACAGCATACTTTTGATTTGCAGAGATGTTATAAGCTTTAATAAAATATCACTGAAGTTGAATGATGGGTTTATTCCATTGGTTTTCATAGCCAATCAATGCACAACTATCAACAGTCTTTTTCTGATAAAGAAAAAAGATCCAGAAAAATCATGAAAGTACACTGCCCAATCCCATGCAGATTGATACCATATCCCTCATTCAACATCCTCACACACATATATACCTAGTATATGCTATGCACATGCAGTACATCAACATGAGCTTATCTAATGTATTTCTAAACCTGCACAGACCAAGTTCTATTATTCAAAAAAACAAACAAAAATACCAACTGAGAAAGAAAAAAATCTCCAGAAAACATGGAAACAAAAAATAATTCCAAAAGTCCCATTTGTTATGAACCAAATTAGAAATGGCCATAGCACTCTAGTAAAAAGAAGAAAACACATTAGAGCAATGAATTGTCTTCAGTCCAGCACCCTAAAGCTCTGACTGCATTGTGGCACTTCCATCCCCCCCATACATAAAGAGCTTAACCCTAAAGCTGGATGTTAGCTTTGTCTTTTTCTAACTTATTTATAGCCCCAGTATGTATTCTATGGAAGTATGTTGCATGAAGTACTGCCATGTTTGAAAATACAGGACAAAGAGATGGTGCCAGGTGACAAGCCCTCGGCTGAGTGCTGCAGGGAAAAATGTCTGAAATGGTGGCAGCAATCAGGCAGCACATTCTCATTTTACTTCTATGCTGCAGAGATTTTCTTGAGGTTGAATTAAAGTAAGTATCCAGATTCATGCCTCAGTCAGAGGATTCCATTCATGAACTTTGTTTCAAATGATTTTCAAGCTCTTCTCAACTACAAAGATTAGTAACACAACAACATATCCAGTCCTGGACTGGAGAGTGAAAAATAATTAATACAAATAATGCTGCCAGTTCAGCATGGACAGGTTATGCACAAGAATATTACTGCTCTTGCAAGGCTGAATACCCCCTTTGCAGTACAGGGGAATAGCTGTTCTTCCCTCATGACTACTAATTAAGAAAAGAGAGAATTTCAGTAATGTAGAAGTTATACTCAGAAAGTCTTCAGCAAACACATATTCACAAAATACAGGACTGAAAGGAGAATGTTCACTGATGGTCTGAAAATGCAGATCACAGAATGAATCAACAGGAAATCTGCTGGATATTCCTTTGCCTCAGGTTTGCAAGACAATGCAGATGCATTTATACAATCACTATTCATAGGTCTCAGGATTTAAGTCTACAAGTTTGTCTAGTCCAGAATTCAGAATAATGGTTAAGACCCTGTACAAAAATAATTGTAAAAACAGACAGGAAGCTACAGGAGAATAGTCAATCTTTTTTGACTTCTCCTTAGCAATGCAGTGACTTATTTGTAACTATTACAGAGCTTTATTTTCTGGAAGACTGTCTCCAAAATGGATTCAAACAGACTTCATAAAGTTTCTAGATATAATTTTTCCTGATACAAGCTTTTTTGTGATGCACTCTGGAACTTAATATGCAATGAAAAATATTTCCTTCCAAGAATATTACTGACAAATCACGCATATAATCTTGTGCTTAAAACCAAGCTGCAATAATGCATCAAAAATATGAAAGTTGAAATGCATCACTCAGCCTTCCTGAATTATAAAGCAAATGTCCTATCTCCGCTTTCAAAGCTGTCAGACAGTATATTATGCTAGTAGAAGAAATCACTGATCTCTTTAACCTGACTGGTTCCATTATTAAGTCTTATTTTGATTACTTATATTCTCATTAAAGCCTTGAGATGACAGGAAAAGATTCTTTTAGCAAGCTCCAGCTGAACCGCTATTGATATTATACAAGGGATCCTTTTACCTCCTACTAGATGTTGAGAGTGCATCATATTGATCTAGGAATAAAAACCTATTTTTCCAGTAGTCAACTCATCTTCTCATCTCAGCACTTTGTTTTAGTTTGTTTTAAACAGAGTATACAAAACAAATTCTATTTCAGCCATGTTGCTATATTTAGCAAGAAGAAATGGTATGTAAGCTTTTTTTTTTTTTATGCAATTCAGGTAAAAAAAAACCAACATGATCATGGCTGACTGTCAAATTTAAGCCAACTCTGCCTTTCTAAGTGTTAAAACTTGTAAGAAAAATCTATTTGCAGCAAAATCCCATATTCATTTTGATTTCGTATTCAGACTAACATGTACCGCTAATCCTCAGCTGGTGAATTTGACTGATGTAAATGCTAACGTAATACTCAGAAGATGAAAATAGCAAGAAGCCTTGAGCACCAGAAAGACTGTGCCTTAGAAATTCTTCTCATCTTCACCCTGGAAAGTCTTTCAAGCTCATCTGTTCCTGTTGTAACGCTACACAATGATTATACCTTCTCCTTCTAAAACCCTTCCCTAATCATGCATGTTTAATTCAACTTTGTGTATATATCCTAGAGTTTATACAGTCCATCTATAAATAGACCCTTTGCATCCCAAATTATCTCCCCCGTTTCCCCTCAGATATGGTTCAACATCAGTATTTAGAATGGATCAGCTCTGGATTTGTCAGTTATTCTTCCTGCTTTCATTGTGACATCCCAGGCTAGCTCTCCTAACAAGGAACGTTAAGGGAACCCACCATTTCACGACGCCAAACTGTCTTACTACAGAATGAAACTAACTTTAGATAAAGAAACTGGTTTAAACCTGATTTTATTTGTTGCCCTCCTGACCGGATTCCTCCGCTCATGGTTCCCGAAGGAGTCTCTGATACCAGGCGTAAGCCCTGCTTATATCTCGGTACTTGCGTGGGCTCGTGTTGCGCGGGGCGACGGTGTGTGTTCCCCGCTCCCGCAGACACACCGGCACCGGTTGGTGCACCGGGATGCGCACGGAAACACACACCATCGACCACCACATGCCACAGCTCTCAGTAACCACTGGCCGAACTTCAACCACACACCCCCTCCGGAGTGCTGCGGAGCACCGGGAACCAGGCAGGATCCCCCCACCCCGACCGGTGGAGGCCGCCCTGCCTGTTCCTGCCACCCAGGCGCAGGGACATCGGCGACACCCGACGGCTTCAGCGACGGGGTGGCTCCGACGCGGTCGGGAGACCACAGTTCGGCGGTGGCCCTGATTTGGTACGTGCCTGCTCCTCACAAAATTCCTTCCCCCCCACTCTCCGCCCGCCCCCAACACTTCTGAGTGCCAGCACGCCTGGCTTCTTCTCAGTTAAAGACTGCTTCCCCAGGAATGGAGCGGCAAACTCGGCGGGCGGCTTCATCCAGCCTACCCAGACGGGACTGCTCGCACCGGGAACGGGCTTTATCCCTCTGCTCCCAGGAAGATGCAGCTGTCAGGGCACCGCCGCCACGGCCCGGCTCCCCCAGCTCCTNAACTCCGCCGGGCTGGGGCGGCCGGAGGTGGAGAGGGAGGGACTGGACCGCTATCAACGTCCGGAAGGGACCAGGCAGGAGCGACGCGGCTCAGCCTTAAACTGAAAACCATTGGTCTGGGGGATTTCGGTCTCCTGGAAGCCGAGGG
>VZTY01028196.1:177422-207834 GCA_013400935.1 Turnix velox
GCCCCCACAGGCAGCCTGCTCCCACCCGCTGCTCAACTTTTCTCGTCACGCCAAGCACCGATACCACTCTCCCGCCCACACTTCGCGGCACGGCGAGGTAGTTTATAAACCATAGTTGCATCGTAGACTTGCACTAAACAAGCAGCGGGGGCAGCAGACTACAACAGTTATTTAATTAAAGGCGTTTCGGAGGCTCCCAGAATAGCTCTCTACCTCTGAGGCGCGATTTCTGGTCTCTCGCTCTCCCCCTCCCCCCAACACACACACACCCCGTTCTCCTCTCGCCGCCCCTCGGGAGGAAAGGAGGCACCGGGCGGACAGGAGGTAGCCGGCTGCGCTCCGCATTGCACAGTCATCAAAGTTAAGTGCGCGGAGGATGGAGCGGGAGGAACGGGGGAGATTGAGTGAGTGTGAGGCTGAAGAGAGAGGAAGGTCGGGTAAAGCCAAACTCTCCCCTCCTCCCTCCCCCGAAACTGGGATGCTGAACGCGTTATGCGGCCATTTCCGTGAGGGGAAACAGATCGGGGGGAGGGGGGATCCCCTTAAACCATGGCTACTCCCCAGCTCTCCGTGCGTGGAGGCGGGCGGCGGGCTCAGCCACGGGGGAGGCTCGGGGACGCCCCGCCGGAGTTGCCCCGTCGTGCCCCGAGTTGCTCCCGGGTAAACACGGGGCTCTCCGGGAACCTCAGCTACCGTTACCGGCCCTCCTCCCGCTCCTCTTCCTCACGGGAGGAGTGGAGGGAAGGGGGGGAGGGGGAAAGGCACAGGGAAAGAAAAAATAAAACGGCTCCCCCACCACCACCATTCCTTTCCCCGGCTGGTTCTCCCTCACGCACGCTGAACACTGGCCCTTCCCGCACACCCCGGCACGGCAACACCTTCGCCTGCTCGCGGGAGCCCGATGAGCCCGCCCGGCAGCACTGGCTGCCTCTCACCTGGTTGTAGGAGGTCTCCCAGGAGGAGGTGTAGTTGTAAAAGAAGGAGGAGAAGCAAGCGTCTTCCGACAGCCCGCAGCCGGCCATCCTCTGGGCGCACAACCTCTTCGGGAAGGCAGGCAACAGCCCTCGCAAACTCTTGCCGATCAGTGCCGGTACCGCCGCCGGAGTGCGCTGACAGCTTCGCCCCGGCGGTGCTTGCGGGAGGGATGAGCGCGGAGGCGACTGAGGTGGCGGGAGCGGGGGTGGACGCGTGTGTCTGTCCGTGTCCGTGTGTCTGTCTCGGTGCCGGTGTGTGCGCGGCTGTTTGTGGCGGCACCGAGGAGCCGGGGCCGGCGTCACGTGCGCGCGCTCACTCCGCCGCCGGCGGGGACGGGCTGCGCTACCGACCCTGGCACTGAATCACCAGCGCCGGGCCACCTCTCCATCCCCGCCCGCCCCCGTCCCTGCTCGGCGGCGCAGCCTCCGCAAGGAAACCAAAGCGATGGGGAAGAGAAGGGGAAGGGGCCGCCTGCAGGCTGCACGGCGGCGGGGGCAAGTGGCGACGCGCAGTCCTCNGCGGCCCGGCCTCTCCCGCCCCGCCCAACGCCGCACCGTGAAGTGCCTCGCCGCGCCGGGAAAGTTGGAGCTGTCTTTTCAACCCAGGGCCGGAGAGAGTCCCTGAGGGCGCAGGCGACACTCCGTCGCCGCGGTCCCCGGCTCGGGGCCGCCTGAGGGGAGGGCGCGAGGAGGCTGGCGGGACACTTCGTCTCGGAACCGTCAGCCGCTAGGTTCAATTTCCCACGCTCTCTCTTTGGTTTTGGAAGTGTATGTTCCTCAGCACCCAATTTTTAAGGAGAAAAACGGGGAGGGAGAGCGGGATTATGGGTGGTTTTTTGTTTTTTTTTTTAAGCGTGCCGGTTGGTCACAGGAGCTGCCGCCGCCGGATCGCGGCGGCCGCGGTGACGGTAAAAGCGGCAGCCCGTGAAGCCGACCTCTCCTCGGGCACGGTGCAGTCACGCTGAATAGCATGATTTTTAAGTGCCTGTCAAGCAATCAACGGGAGTAGCTTGGATTGCACTGACCACGTTCCTCGGCGATTCCTTGTGCCCATGACATACCTCAGGTATGGTCCTCCGACCAAGAGAACGCACTCCTCATCACAAACTCAGATGACGGAGAGCAAAATAATTTTTTATTGTTTTTTTTTTCCAGAATAATTATTCTGCTGAATGTAAGAACATGGTACATGGTTTTTCATTGGAAAACAAACAAAAAAATTTTGCTTCTAACTCCTACCTGGAAGGGCTGGTGGTTTGTAGAATAGCATCCAACAGTTACAACTGCTCGTAGCCATCAATGGAAAAGACTAGAGAGAGCTTTCTGCCATAACTCTCATTAAGGCCCACTGAAGCTCCTCATTCCTCCTCCTCATCTGCTGTTTTAACACTGTTTGTTGAGGAGGTATTTTCTTCAGTCTCTCCATAGAATCATAGGATACTTTTAGTTGGAAGGGACCTTAAAGATCATCTAGATCCAACCCCCCTGCCATAAGCAGGGGACACCTCCCACTTATTCCATAAGCACGGAATACCACAAAACACATGCTGCTGTGGTAGAAACTCAAGTTTTTGATGTGAGTTTCTCTGAAGGAAAGCTAGCCAAGAATTACCCAAATACATGATCCAGAGAAACCTTTGTGACAAGCAGCTGTTCCATATAAAGTCAAAGAGCCCTCACACTGCCCTTGACCAAGTAAAAATACAGTAAGCAGCTGGTTCCCAGCAACAGAACGTGGAAACTACATAAAATACAAGGTGTTAATTTTGTCCACAACCATTTGTTTCATAGACTGCTTTAGTATTTTCCTTCAGAGACTTCATCCTGTCCGGGCAGCTCATCACTGGCCCACAAAACTTCACATAGTTTAAGAATTTATTTCAACTTCTCAAACAGCAATAGTCAAGGCATAAAATTCCTTTCAACTTCACCATCCTTCTTCCATCCATCATAGGAGTCAGTTCTCAAAGCATCTCACTTCGAAAGTTTTAGGCTACTTGACCTTGCACATTTCATCTTTGTATTAAGTCTTGGGACACTAGATCCTGAATCTATACTCCAGCATCAACAGACCTCTGAGCTGTTTATGCTCTTCAGGTTAAGTCTGCACTATAAAATGCTGTAGTATGAGCCAAAGTACTTACATTTAAAACTGAAAATTCTGTAACTTGGATTAATCTTTTTCTTTTTTGTTTTAATTTTCCTTAATAGCTGATGTATTTATACATTTCAGTCAGTGGAATTTCCCCTACTTCCTCTTTTCTAGAGTGACAGACCTACCTGCCCTTCCAATGCAACATTATTTAGAAGTCTCACAACAGATTATAGGTTCTTAAACGTTTGGAGTTTTTCTTACCTTTTCCCTTTGAACATAATTCTCTGGTCCTGCTGTTAACCATTTGCTCTAGTTCAGAATCTTTTCATTGGAAGCTCAGCAGGCTGCCCCTTGAGGAGGATGTTAAAGCTTAATTGTAGAGTGATCAGTTACTAATGGAGATCTAGCTGTAATCTTTTCTTAATGCTGTGGAACTGCTCAGAACCTACTGAAGGCCTCTGTAGAGCTCACTTCTGCTGGCAGCAAAACAAGATCTGAAACCATATTTATAGCATTCCATATTGCTCCTCCAGATCATTTGTAGATATTTTCAGTTGAGCAGCCATTACTGAAATGGATAATCTATTTGTCTGTTGCATGATTTAGCATTGTTACTGTGATGCTGGTGATTGAGCAAAGAACTTTGTATGTTGCATCTGTTACTACAAGTGTATAACCAAACATCATCAAACACACGAATAACTTTTGTCTAATATTCCAATGTGCCAACAGCTCTATAGAATAGATGCTAAGGTGCATTCCTTCCAATGGGCAGGAGGAAGTAAAGTGGAGATAAAATAAGCTCCTGTACAGAACTCAGAACAAATGGATTGAAGCGTAGTGAAGTAAACAGCAAAATACAGGAATTGTTTGAATAACAAAAGTAACCTCAGGATAACCATTAATACTCCATCTGTACTGAAAGTAAGAGGCCTTGTGCAGGTGGAACTGAGGAAATTACTCAAATCTCCACAGAGATGCACACAGAATAATGCCATGAACCTGGGATGCACTAGGGAAAAGGCAACAAAGCAGGGAGAAAGGCATCTTCTTAAATATAGTCTAAAATTTAATTTAGCTTGCTCTAAGAAGTCTAAGAGAAGGTGGCAGGGACACCTTATAGCAGTCTTCCTGTACCTAAAGGGCACATATAAACAAGCTAAAAAGGAACTTTTTGCAGGAGTGAAGGAAACTACAGCAATAGGAAGAGTTTTAACTGAGCTTTAATAGAGAAGAGTTAAGAGTTTTAACAGGAACATATTCTGATTAGATATTAGAAAGAAATACTTCGCTGCAAGGGTGATGAGACACTAGAACAGCTGAGCAGTCCATACTCCATCCTTGGAAGTGTTCAAGACCAGGCTGGATGGGGCTTTGGACTCCTAGTCTAGTGGGAGACATCCCTGCCCTTGGGACAGGAATGGAATCATATGACCTTTGAGGTCCCTTCCCACCCAAACCATTCTATGATTGGCTTCTGTTTTTTTCAGCTAAAAGACTTTCAAAGTCTGTTAGACAATCTAGAAACCTTTCATTTTTGTATGTGCGTTTATTTTTTTTTTTAAACCTGCAAAGCCTGTCTGCTATGGGAATAATGTGAATTAGGGTGAATCTTTCAAATAATAGCTGGTCTTGCATTCTCCCAGATAGCACATCTTCATTCCCCTGAGGCTGGAGCACAGAGACAAGGCTAAGACCAGGCACTGCTGTTTGAGTCAATAACCAACTGCCAAGTTTTGGGAGAGACCTCTCAAAGAGTAAATGCACCCCACTGCTGCAGGCAAAAGCTAGAGCATTGTGAATGCATCTTTCTTTTCTTCATGCAAAGTGATTTCTTGAGAAATGCCCGGAAAAGGAAGGTTTCTAGAGGTCTTTGGTCAGAGAAGCCTATGGAGTATTTGAGATAGAAGAGACTTTGGCTTACACGTTCCATACAAGCAGGCAGATCTGTATGAGAACAGTCCCAAGGGGATCAGGATTCAACTCAGTTGTAGCCTCAAAATTAAGATTCTACAACACTAAGTGATACTTCATGGCTGTACATTTTGTTTAGGCAGTTTAGTGTCCCTTCAATAATCAGTGTAGCATTTCAACTGAGTGTTGTGGTCCCCACTATTTCTAAAGCTTGCGATCATAAATACCTCAAATGTTTTATGGCTACTATTCTTCTATTCACCCTTGCCTTTTTTTTTTTTTCTTCCAAGTTTTCAGCATTAGCAGAGGCACGTGATTCTTTATTCCCAACTTGACTTCATTATTTGAAAATCCCTATTCAAGGGACAAAAGACTGTAATATCAGATATCCTAAAATAAAGTTAGAAGCTGACCCTGTATCTTATTTGCTGATGAAAAAAAAAAAAGACTATTTCTACTTAGCCTATTCATAAGTGCATAAAAGCCTTTTAAAGTCAATTAAGACAGTCCATAAAAATTGAAGAGAGGAAAGGTTTTTAAAGTCCACTGATAGGTTTTCTATTAGGTTAATACTTTAAAGCTTCCTTAGTGCCTTCTATTAAATTATTTCATTTTGCTTTATGAACACTTCTGAAGCTAGGTATTACATCCTTTTAATGTTTGAGGAGATCAACAGTTTAAGTACCAGATCCTTGGAAAAGTCAAGCAACATTGTTAGACAATGTTTATACAAGCAATTAGCCCCAGAGGAGCAAATGCTTACAGAAGGAACAAGCACAGATTCCATAGTGTTTAGGTTTCCATTTAACTTTCAAGATAACTTGTGTCTGTAATACAAAAATGTAAAGTTAGGCCTAAATGAGAATGAAACCATCAGTGGCTGAGGACTTGGCAACCACTGTCAACTTTGAAACACCATGTTAGTGTTTGGTTTTTGTTTTGTTTTCCAAGAACCTGTTGCTGTATTCTAGCTGAGGTCCAGGTGGCTTTTTTAGATCAGACATAAGGAAGTTCTTCCCCATAAGGGTGTTAAGGCACTGGCACAGGTTACCCAGAGATGTGGTTGAGGCCCCATCCCTGGAGACATTCAAGGCCAGGCCTGATGAGGCTCTGAGCAGCCTCATCTAATGCCGAATGTCCCTGCTCACTGCAGTGAGGGTTGTACCAGATGACCCTTGAATGTCCCTTTCAACTCTATGATTCTATGATTTTTCACCTTCCCATAGCTAGACAGCCCAGTTCCAAGCTACCTGAGAGACCCCGAGTTACAAAAAATGGCTTTCACACATTGTATTCATAGGACTCAGCCACAAGAGCCACATGTGCAGCTTTTTCTGTGTTACCATAACAGATGAAGATTAATCAAAAATACAGCTTTTCTGAAGTATTCTGGAATAACACCCCCAAAGTAGGTGCCAACATCTGCTTTTTCTTTCTCTTGTCAACACAATGCAGCAGTATTGTGTTGGAGCCTTTGTCAGCTGTGGTGAGAGAAGAAACATGCAAAGAAATGATCCTTGCAATTAAAGCAGAAGGCAATGAGATTCTAGACGATTATTATTTGCAGCTGAAGTCTGCTATTCCTTCTTGTACTTATGATTACTGCAGGTTTACTGCACACACAAGTTTTATCCTTATTTTAGAAAGTTCAGTTGCACCAAAGAAACAACTGGTACTAATGCTTATGGTCTTCATCCCAGAGTTGTGTCCAGGCTGCTGAAGAAAATTAAAAAAAAAAAAAAAAAAAACAAAACCAAAACAAGACTTAGAACAGAACTATGGTTGGTAATTGAAGAGTTCAGGCACTGCTGTGCTTCATCCAAAGGATAAAAAGCTAATTGAAGCCAGGTGGCCAACCACTAAGACAGGATGGCAGCTCCGAGAAGACAGTAGAAAACTATTTTCTAAATGCTATGTGAGACTGTGTTATTCATCAGAATTGAATAACAGGATTCTCTAAAGCCATCTAAATGTAAAGACTAATTGCAAGTACACAGCTTCAGAGGAAATGGTATGTTTTCCAACATGTTTTGATCTTGCTGTCAGTCTACTATTTGCCTTGCCCGAGTCCAGATTCAGTTGCTTCCTCTTCATCCATAATCCCATCTAAGCACTAGGTCATCTTGATAATTGAAGTTATGTGAAAGAGGCAACTGAGTGAAGTAAAGCTGATTATTCAAAAAGAAAGAAAGAAAAAGTTCCAGAAATTTAAAAGCTATTACATGAATTTTTGCTCATCTCAAAAATGCAGGAAATTATTTTCCTTGAATTCTGCAAGATCAAGTGTGCCACTGATTAAAACTTTGTCTGCTGAAGTGGAAGAGCAGAACACTGATGAGTTTGATTGTCCTGCAAGCAAGATATTTTCAATGAGACTTAACAAAATGAAACCACTATGATAATTTAATTCCTAGTTCAGGCCTTCCAGCAGCTTTTCAACATGAGTAATCTCCCTTGGTTCAATACCCCCCAAATTATAAATAACAACTAGTGAATACATGCCATTCAAATGTAGGCAGGCATGAACTTACGAGGTAGTTCATAACTTTTATAGTCTCACCACCAATTAACAATGTAAATAAATTACTCAAGCCCCATGAGATTATACTTTCCTCAAAATAGCATCTCGGTGATTATGTTTCTGTGACTATAGCTATGAAGTAACTACATGAAGTAACTAATCAAAAGGGAGGTGGGAAAAAAATTATCTGCAATTCTGCCTGCTTATGGGCACATTCACATAATGAGCAAAATAACAAGTGATGGAAAAAAAGTAGACTCACCACAGTTTCATCAGTCACAGGAAAGATGTAATCTAAGAATAAATTAACTGAGAGGTCTGACGAGATCTTTGTCATCGCTCAGGTAATGAAGAGGAGGCTTGGCCATTCAGCATGTTATTATTCAAAGCTTATTGATAAAGCAGCAGAACCTTAGCATCACCAAGTGCTATGGACATGTAGAAAACATGGAGGAGGGAGGAAGACTCCCCATTATACAAAACAGAACTCAGGAATAATGATGTTTCACTCTCTTCTGCTCAACTCCAAGGCAAGCTCCGGTCAATACAGGCTTCCATTTTTACACAAGAAATACCACAAAGAGGCAGCAAACCCTCAGACATAATTGATAGATATTTCAAAGAGATTGGACTGATCATTAACTTTGGTTTTCTTTGGTGACATCATCCTGTTTGATCCAATTAATGTTAACAAATCTCACTAGGAGGAAACCCAGGCAGGCACCTGCAGTTCCAGGCACATATCCTCTCTGTTACAAACATCTAAATCATGGGAAAGACTAATTGTTTTTCATAAAGCAGCTTCAAGTGAATGCCATGAAAGGCAATTAAAGTGTCTCTGCAATTTTTAACTTTTTTAATGTTGAAATTTTAGAATTAATAAGAACAAAGATTTGCTGCTGACTTTGTTGCTAATTTAGGAAGTTCTATTCTGTGTCTAGACAGCCCAGCATTGATAAAGTTGTTTTTATAATCTGATTAGTTTGATCAAGAGACTGCTAAAAAAAGCAAATTGATTTCTGAAACCTCACTGCACCTAATGAGAGACCTAAACATTAGTCTCATATCACACCAGTAGACTACAAATGCTCAAATTCTTAAGCTTTACTTGCAAAAATAATCTTCATTGCAGGCAATTACTGTGGGAAGAACAAATACGATTATGAAGGAGATCATGAAGCAGGCCATTACTGTGTGATATAACTGAGCATTTTCCTATTCATTTTTTCTTTCATAACTCTCCTCCAGAAAAGGATGAGGTTCCTCTAGGCTGCAGAAAAAGCACAGCTCTAGCACCAAGTTACCCTTAAGCCTCAAATTTGACGGTGCTGAAGAAGGCAGAGAACAGGCATTTGAATATTCTCTGGATTTTACAGGAGCACATCCCACAAGGAGCCTTGGAGTAAATCCATGTAAAGCACAGCCCTCATCTAACACATTAATGCTCTTGTTACCATTCTTATCTGGATTTTTTTAAGCAGCACTTCACTGGGAGAAGCTGTTCACCCTCCATACATTTACTGAAAATGAAATTACTGTTCTCAACAAACTGGGTATTATTTTGAAATTTAAGGCTGGAATTTTGAATTCTTGCCAATTCTTATCTTTGATTTCTGCTCTTAACCAAATAATTTTCTGAAAGTGTGTACTAGTAGCAGCCATTTCCGTTAATTTAAGTTTACTTCCATTAACTGATGGGGACAAAGCCATCTGTATCCCCTTGGATGGCTCACAAACACTTCGTGTATCAGTGAATCACGCTGCTTTTAACCTTCAGCAGTTGCACAAATGCTAAGCCTTTCAGGAGAGGGTCACAGCACATTAAGTTTTTTTAAAGAATGATACTATCCTGGTCACAACAAAAGGCTTATCAGTCGTTACTCGACATGCAAAATGCAGCAGTCTCCAAGACAGCATTCTAGGGTTTGAAAGGTCAGGTTTGGTTTGCAATCCTTTATGACATGAGAGTTTTGGTAGTAAACACAAGCATCTTCACAAAGCTGCAAATGCTGATATTTTTGAGCTCTATGCTCCCAGTGTGGGTTGTTTATGTTGCTGGAAGCAACAAGGCTGGGAACATTAACGGGATACATTTACAAAATAAACACTCAATTCAAATGGAAGGCAAGAGCCTACTGCAGCTAAAACGAAGACCAACTCAAAATAATAAACATTTAGAGCCACAGGAAATATTTATTAACAACATTAATTTGTGCGGTTTTCTTTTTCTATACAAGGTAGGCTTTCATTGCTGTAAAAAGCTTAAAGAACCACTCAGAGCCAAGATGTATACAAACAGCAAATATTTTATCATCTGTCCAACGTATATTCAGCATTCCTGAGAAACTACCAGGTCTGAGTGGAAACCACAACAGCTCCAGATCAGCAGAACCATTCTGTTACCACTGCTGTAAGGATGTTATTTTACTGACATTGCCAGATTTTGTTTAATCCCTTGGGAATGGGATTTCTTTGATGCCAACCACTTCTCTCAAATGCACCAGCACAAATCAGAGCCAGCCCAAGCTGGTCACTTGTGGAAAGAAAAGTGAAAAGAGGGGCAACATGCTCTGGTTTCATCCTGGTTTTAAAGATCCTCCTTTCAAGCCCAGAAATATCTGAAGTTTGCTTATTGGATACAAATGCCCAGCTGGGCACCAGCAGTGGGGAGCGCATCACAAAAGCAAGCTCCAGGTGTAAGATGCATTCAAAGCAAAATTAACTCGGTTGACCAAGAAGATAGTTTTTTTCCCCTGACATGATTCATATAAATCTTACATCACACACATAGTCCTGAAGTTAAATAATTTTAAAAAGGTCAACAGAGTACTGACACAAGATTATACTTCTAAAAGAAGTTTATTATTAAAACCTTCAGCTGTTGTAAAAGCAAGATAAATGGCTATTCCTCACAAGTTACAGTAAGTGAATAAATTAATGTTTTTTTAGAATACAACTCTGCTTCCTATTATCATGGCTTTGTATAGCTTCTTATTGCTAAATCGTCAGAAAAAGGAGAAAATAACAGCAATCTGATTACAAATTAATAATTGCAGCTTGACTGGATGGAAAGAAAACTCTACCCTTTGACTTTTGTGAAGGTACCTTTTTCAAAAGACATACCAAAAGCCAATTTCAGCATTTTTGCTTTATCCTGCATTTATTATGGCAATTAATGCTTTTCAGTATGTACCATGTGACAACACAAGGTCAGAAACACACCTTTCACATTAATGCTGTTTGCAAAACCCTGACCCAGTTGGGAGGGGGTGTTCAGACCTGGAGGCATTGCTCCATCAGGCAAAGCCCACCACACTGAGGCCTGACACTGACACCAGTGGGATGATCCCTGCAGTTCCCCTCCAGTAAAGGGGCACAGCAAACTAACACACCCCCAAAGGAACTGCAGTGCCTGCCTTCTGCGCTGGGGTACGTACACATCTCCCAAAAGCAAGGGTTTGGGGATTTTTTGTGACATAAGGGAGCGTGAAGTGACTGTTTTATTCTTTCTCCTGACAAAAATTCTAAATGCTAAAAAACCCCTACAAATCTAAACACAGTATAACTGGTCACCTCCTGTATCTCCATAATGTTGACACACACCTAACCACTGCTTTATGTACTCGGTCATTAGAAGCTAACCCTGTGCCTAACACATTAAACTAAACACACATATTACTACCCCCCCATCAATATTAGCCCTTTACTGCTTTGAGGTATTCTACAGAAGCACAATTAAGAGGGAAGACTCCTCTTTTCAAAAATATACTTTTACTTAGTACTACTGTCCTATCATCTAACTCTTGTCTTTATTTTCAGAAGTCCTGCGCTATAAATAGCTTATTTTATACAGACCATGTCTTCTCAAAAGCCCACCAGCATTCCTCTACTAAAATAAAAAAAATTAAAAAAAAGAAGATATCACTGTAAGTAAACATTTCTTTGCCTTTCAGATTGTTCCAAAGCAGATAACAAACAAATCCTAAGGGAGCAATCCCTCAGCACTCGGAAGCAGAGTTGCTCACACTCCAGGCAGCAGTTTGCACACTCTGAAGAGCAAACAGCTACAGTTGGTGTTGGGGCAGCTGATGGACTTGATTGAGGATCCCTCACTCCCCAGCCCAGCCAGAAAAAGAGGCCCCAATCCACACTGTAAGCTGAATTTCTATTTGACATTAACTAACTCATGTTTTTTGCAATTGCCAGCTTTCCCCCCATTTATTGCAGTGTAAGCAGCCAAAACCCAAGCTCTGCTGCTGAGCAGGACTGCAGGTGTTTTTAACTCTTCAAAAAGGGAAGCAGTGACCTCCATGTGCTCACACACAAAGCAGATACATTCCTACACCTCCTTCTCAGTCTCATTTAGTTTCTCCAAGCAAGCTTTTTACTACAGTTTTTCCACCAGAAAAACAAGTATGGGGTTTTAACTTTCAATACTTAATTTTAAAGAAAAAAAATGCCAGGACTATTCTCAATACCAAGTTATTCTGCACTCACCTGCTGTATCCCTGAGATAACTCTAGTTGATAAACAGGATCCCTATAAATTTTCCCTTTAGGACCTAGAAGATGCCACACTCTCCCTTTCATTGCCCCTTCCGTTATCTTTTTAGATAACTTGCTCTCTTCCCAATCTTATATGGCTCTAAAATCACATTGGAGGAAAAGAGAAAGTGAAATTTGCTGGAATAAAAGAATTCTAAGGTATCCAGAGCGACTTAATGAGTCTGTGCATTACCGCTCCTAAACCCTACAATGTCCTCAGCTGTTAGAGATCAGCCCTGAGCAGGAGAGTAACTACAAGATGCTGCACAAAGACGCTCCAACCCAGGGCCATGCTCCACTAGAGGATGAATGGAGAAGGGACAGGAATGCATTTAGCACACACAACCCCCAAGGAGAAAACCCTTCACTCCTAAGCTGAGGTATTGAGAGAGCTTTGCTTCAGCAAGAGAAGCCTTTTCCAGGGAATCATGATGACACCTGTAAATGTCACAGAAATATCAAATCCACTGGACTCCCCAGATGCCTGAGCTTCAGCACCTCCTCAGAGTGCTGGCAGAGCCCCTTCTCAGAGCTCACATTCCCACCACCAGGGCAGGGAGAGGACATCCACCCCAGCCTGCCCTATCCCTGGTGACAGCTAGGACATCTGACAGACTTCAAATTAAGCCAGTGACACCAGTGCACTCCCAGTGCCTGTATTTAGGTGTATTGCACAGGTGTCACAGACTTAATTGGAAGATGGCAGGGTTGCATAGCTGTCAGAGGAAATTAATTTGGGTTGTAGGATTTGCATTCCTGGTGGCAAATACAGAAGAGAGTGAAAGATCCCAGGCTGCCTGCTACAGCCCGAGCTGAGCTTGTGGCAGTGACAATTAAAAAGTATGGGGGTTAAAAAAAAAAAAAAAAGAAAATTAGGCCAAAGTCTCTCCGGTGTCAAGTTCTACTCGCAGCCATCTGCTCCCCCAGTCACAAGCACCAATGCTACTGCAGCTTCTGCCAGCTGGTTCTGGGGTCCTCAAGGGATTTCATGCTGGGAACTGGCTGCCTTTGTGGGCCTTGCCATACCAAGGGGATGGTGCACAGGAAGTGGTTCTACACCATTTGGCTGAAGGCTGCACATGAACACTAGAGAAACGCTTACATTTCGGCACTGCACAAAGTATCCTCCTCTGCCCCCCAGAAGGAGGATCAGCAAAGCCAGTGTGAAATCCCACTGACTGAACTGCAGTTATCCCAGAGCAGGAGTCTGCAAAACATATGTTCTCACCCACTATGTATTTTAAATTCACTCCAGTTTTCCCCTTCGTACATGTTTTCTTTTCCTTCACAACACTGCTTACACTACTAGCAAAAAAAAAAGTTCTCAAGTTTCAGATCATATCATACAAATGGAAAATCAGTCAAGAAAAGAAAAATTTGACAGGAATCCTAGAGTAACTTTAAATCAAGTAATTCTGTAGAGCCAACTGCTCCAATCTACACAGGATACCCCAACCACCAGTGCCTCAGGAGAGTCTCAGTGAGGTCAGCTGCCAGATCTCCCAGCATAACCTATTTCTGCTTCAGCCTCACAGCACCACAGAATCCAGCTCCCCTTCTGAGGGAACCTGTTTCAGCCAGTGCTGCTCCAGTTTCTTTCACAGAAGGACTCGATCTCAGCATATTCCAAGAGAGAAGAAAAACTGAAATCTGGCCAAATACATGAAATCAAAGCATCGCAAATACAATCTAACTTCCACCAGACCAGGATTATCAAAGCCCCATTCTGCCTGGCCTTGAATGCCTTCAGGGATGGAGCATCCACAACCTCTCCAGGCAACCTCCACCAGTGTCTCACTCACTGCCTTCATGGTGAAGAATTTCTGTATGTCCAAACTAATGCTACTCTCTGCCAGTTTAAAACCACCATCCTTTGTCCTGCACCTGCAGGCCCTGCTAAAAAGCATGAGTCCATCTTTCCTGTAGTCCCCTTTAAGTACACGAAGGCCACAATACAGTCTCCCCCGAGCCTTCTGTTCTTCAAGCCAAACAACCCCACCTCTCACAGCCTTCACAGGGAGGGTGTCTTCAGTCCCCAATCAAATCTTACAACAAATTCCACATGGGATTAGCTTTTCCAAAATGAAAATGCTGCCAAGTCGTATTTCACTAAAAATCACTACAAAACTACAATGGTGCAATATAATTTTACCTACAGTGTCACTAAGGCATTACATGTGTTTATCTTACATCACATCTGAACAGTGCCCAGCAGGACAAATTTCTGACTGGCCATAAGACACTTCACTTTACACGAAGTATTACTACAGTTCTGTCCAAGAAATCTCCTGGAGGACGTCTGAAGAAAGCAGTCTCTAAAAAAAAATTCTGCATGCATTTAATTTTTAAAACAACTTCCTACATAATTCAAACAAGTTTGCTAGAGATCCACATTGTATTATACTGATGTCACTGCCACTGTAATTGGGCTGCTTAAGCATCTGCCCTTTTAATATTAAACCGCTGCCATGTCAATAAACAGCAGTTAAAATGGGAAACTAAATGCCTTCTTAGGTTTTGATCAAATCAATAGAAATACTGACATACTGTGGCACAAAATTAGTATAAATAGACTTTATTGAAGTCAGTACCTTTGTACTGAAGCCGAAGATTGTGTCTACATAAGCACAAGTTGTAACATTTCACAACTTCTAAAAGGAATGTCAACAATTACAACGATCATGCATACCATGGTCGATAATCACATTTTTAGAAGCATTTTCAATCATTTCTAAAGAAATGCTTATAACATTGTTATATATAGAACTACTTTCAATAAACTGCAAAACATTGATCAGCTTTTCCAGTATGAGCTACAGTGTCAACACAAAAGGGAGGCATAAATGTTTAATTTATGAAATCAGAATGGAATATTTACTGTAAAAGAAAAATTAAAAAGCTTTCAAATAAAGGCCATTATTGAACCAAAGTGAAGAGCACAACTTGAACTTTGAATCCTCTCCTCTCTTAAAGCTGTCCTCTGAGTAACTTCAATTCAAAGCACAAATTCAGTACTGTGAGTATTCCTTGGACTGAAGTTTGGCAATGATGCGATCCAACTGTCTCTTTGCTTCACACTGTGGGAAATTGCTCATGTCATAATATTGAGGGGCAATTTTCACCAGCCTGTCAAAAAAGGAAAAGTTTGTTACTAATACTCAAACTTTAAGACACATCCTACAGAAGTTCTACAAGGAAACAGGATTATCTATTACTTTCAGCTCATTATGCAACTCTTAAATGAACAGCAGTTCACACACACACACGTGTCTCAGTCCCGCTTTGCAAGCATCCAGGTACAACACCAAAAAGCCCGCACTAGAGCATAGGGAGACACTCCTGTTCCACCATGTGTTCCTGACAGAGCCATGCTGCTGCTTCAAGACATGCCATGACAGCTAATAGACCTGCTGCTTCAAGTGAAGACCACAATACACACAAGTCCAGATTAAGAGCAGTTTGTGTGAGAACACAGTCCAGCATCACTTAAAAATGCAATCAAAGCCACAGGACCCTGCTTTGGGCAACACACAAGATTGTCCAGAAAAACTACTTCCAAGATTCAAACATGTATTTGCTATTAAAATATTACAGACAATATATACACGCTAAACTTTCTGGCTTACAAATCTCCAAGCTCTTTCTGCACACCAGCATATTTCAAAAACAGCCAAAGAGACTCCCATGTCCCCAAAACTGACAGCTTTGTTGTTCAAGTACAGCCTTAAAGACAGGCAAGATAATGCAGGTCTCTGCTTGACTGTAGAATATCAGGCCACTGGTTTCTCTGATATGCACCCTACTGACTAATAAACGTAAAGATACAGCAGGTTGTACCAGTATTGCCACCTCTTTCCTTCACATTTTCAGGAAGCATCCAGTCCTGTTCAGATTCTTCAAGAAAAACTGCAGACACTTACTGCCAAGAAGTCCTACACCGCGAGAACAGAGAGATCTACCAGTATCTCTTAGTTAAGACATGTCCCCAAATTGGCCATCTCCACACAGCTTGCTCCCAACAAATAGGCTTAATAAAGTAACTGATTTTACATCGAGCATCACTCTGCACAGTACATAGAGCCTGGGCATCTCAGTTTCACACATACTTCCCATGAACAGAAACAAGCACTAACAGAAGAAAAACTTCAGTTGTCTACAAGACCTACAAGTCCATGCCATTACTGTCCCCACTGTAGTAACATTAGCATTGGGAAAATTAGCTCGATTTAAAGAAGGAAAAACAAGAACTTTACAGTAGGTCATGACCACATCAAGAATTGTGGCTTACCATTCTGGCTTGATGTCTGTACATGTCCGGATGTAATTCTTTGTTGTAAGGACAAACTCATTGTAGAGCACCCATTCTGGTTTATGATCAAGAACAGTAGAGGGATGCAGCTGCACCACTTGGTTGTCTTTTACTGTCAAGTAATGCCCTGTTCTCTCCAAATGTGCCACCTAAGGAAAAAGACATTATTTTATTACCACAGGCCATTTGTATATTAAGCAATTTTAAGCTGACTGCGAAGTGCTCTATACAAAATATATCATCTCAACTTTCAAACCTCGTCTAAATTTGGTACATGACTTGGCCACTTCAACTACTCAGGTTTTTTATAGACACAATCAAGATGCCAGATGTTTTTGCTAACTGCCATGGAGAGTATGTACGCAAATGTACAGTTCAAGCAACATACAAAAATAGTTGTCACCCAAAAGAGAAGGATCATCGTTAGAACAAAAGCAGTGGGAGGGAGTATCAACTGGACAGGTTCATAATGTAACACAAAGTCAAATGCAGTCCACTACAGAAACCTGTTTCAAGCTCTTTGCCACAGTTACTACTTGGGGATCAGTAATCCACAACCTTCACATCTTCAAGTTTTTAGGAGTGCAGTATTTCAACAGTAATTTACTGATGCACATATTCTGCAAATCCCCTCATGCAGCAGGCCACAGAAAAAAATGTGTCAGTCCTCTCAGAATGGAAAGTTTAGTATGTCACAGGAATAAGAACATTCTAGTTATAGCATGAGCTTCAGAACTGGAAAACAGAGGTTCAGCAACACGCTTCTGCTGTGACCTTGGTAAAAAAATCAATTAACCTCTCTCTGACCAAGCTTCTCGCTGTGTGAAAAGGAATAATGCCTACCTTGCTGTGATCCTCTGATAGCTGCCTCATTAAGATTTGGTAAAGCAGACAGTTATCCTTAGAAGGATACCCTCTGTAAGAATAGGTAATCTAACACAATAGGTAACCAAAATTAACCTTTTGATACTGGGAATTCAAGATGACCTTAGTACTTATTTCATTACGAATACACACACAAATACTGGAAAAAAATTAAGCAGGATGAACAATGGCTAAGATGTCTGAAAGACATTTTTAATCAGATCACCATTAGCTGCTTTCCTGTAATACTTATTTTTTAAAATTCCTAGGTATACCTCACCTTTTTGTTTTAATTTCACCCTTAATTAAACAAATTCAGATTAAAATCACAGGACTTCTAAAGCACCTCAAATTCTCACAATAAGTCCTCAATAAAAAATTCCTTATTTTAGGAGAGCTTCTCATTTATTTTTTATGACATTATTATCCAGAGCATGTTCCAGGAGTATTTCAAAAGCCTGCAGATCTTTTAACCCAAGATTTTAGAGATTACCCTGCCACTTTATTTCACATCCAGGGAGCCAACAGAGGCTCTTTTAAATGGAGATTAACAGCACACTGCCTGCAATGATTTAGGCTTAATTTCATCCAACTCAATCCCACGTTTACAAAATTAAATAGCACTATAGCTGCCAACCAGACTAGAGAAGAGACTCATCTGTCACAAACTGACACAATCACAGCACATGATGCTACTGTGGGACTGTTTGTTTAGTGTGTTTTGTTGGATTTTTTTAATTTAAAAAAATAAAACCAAAACCTTAGTTTTTCAGATCACAAGCAAAGCATGCATACAACATTATTTTGGTGCTGAATCACAGAATATCAGAGATTGGAAGGGACCTCAGGAGATCATCTAGTCCAATCCCCCTTCTGGAGCAGGAACAGGTACCTAGACCAAGTCACACAAGAACGTATCCAGATGGGTTTTGAATGTCTCCAGAGAAGAAGACTCCACAACCTCTCTGGGTAGAATCTATTTCTGTTCTTCCTATATGAGGACAGAACAAGGCATTTATTTTTCATTCTATCAAAGTGTGCTGTTAAATTTAAATCAATGTCATTTACCTTTAGCACCTCAGTCACACTCAGATGTATTACCACAGTGAAGTCTCACCATCCAGCTTTTTCAAATACATACAATTTCTTTTCCCATGTAGCTTCTAATGATAGTACAGTGTTATTTCTTATTTGCTTTTTCTAATTCTGAATGAAGTAAAAAGATTCTTAAACGATTAATTAAGCATACACAAAGAAAAAGCAGCATTACAGAGAAGTAATTCTTAGCTTTAAATTTCCAGGCAAGGACAGGGACTGGAATGACCCCAATTCCGACAAGAGTTTCCTCAGCACATGGAAACAAGATTTAAGTTAACCATCCTGATACTATGTTTTCCCTCTCCCTCCGGGCCCAAGTAGACCCAGCAGAGCTGACAGAGACAAATCTTTGTATCTTGAGTTTGGAAGTGGCTTTGCCAGCCCACTGTGCTAAAGGAATTCAGAATAGGCTCAGGCAGGCACCGAGGTTGACATAAGGGAGCAAAGAAAGATGCATGGGAGGCAGCAGATACACTTATGTGCCTTTGAACTTTGAGTCAGGCAACTAATTCTTCTCCCCAAAAGAACTGTTGAGGAAAATGACCCATATTTAAGATATTTTGACATTTGCTTCCTCTCTCCTATTCAGCAGTTTCCTTAGCCTTACTACTTCCTGTAGTACAATATTCTTTTGCTTTGTCTTCAACATAGTTATTTCAGCTCGACAACTATTAGTATTTTAGAAATTATAAGCTTAGCTTTTTTACTTAAGTAAGTTAAACATCTACACCTAGTTCTTGAGTTTTGATGCCAATTGTGTTCAAGCTGTGCAATTTCCAAGTCCCTCTCCCTTCTTTAGACAGGATATGTCAAGCACTGAAGTATTGTGAGATCAGTATTTCTCTGATGTATTTTAATGTCAATGAGCAGTTCTTGGGGATTTTACAAAAATCACTCCTGCTCTATTTTAGTTATACTCCAAATATTTTGATGTGTCACACTAACGGGTACTGAAAAAAGTAAAGGAACTTTTCCATTAGAAAACCTAGATGAAACCAGAGACATGGCAAAAGATATTATAAGACACTTCACTTCTTGACAATACGTATCCTTCCAGAAGCTTTTCTATACAGAGTTATTGACCATTTTAAAGTATTTTACTATTCCATTTGCTTGGCTATGGCAGATTTACTGGAACTCAAGTTTTCATTTAAATTTCAAGATTAAAACATGATTTGTCACCACAATAAATTCCACATTTATCAGTCATTGAAACACAACTGAGAGCAGGCAAGTTTGCAGTATGTAGTACTAATTACATAGTACTATTTCCATAGTTCATACAGGCCTACAATGACCTCCTCAACCAGCACAGAAACTTTCACAGTAAAATCTAATCATTGCCTTTTTACCAAAGTAAAAAACAATGCAGTCATTGACAAGTATTTCTGAAAAACAGCTGCCACTATTCCTTCCACTTCACATTACATTTTTAAAGTTCAAGAAAAATCAACTTCAGTTCTGTATTGTCCACAGACCTTAGCACTTGACATGCAGAGGCTACCTAACATGCGTACACACTTTGTAAGGGCTCAGGCTTGGAATTCTGCTTGTGTTCTGCATGAAGAAGATGAAGTATTACGTACACATTTCATCACTCAGGTCTTCTGAATAGAAGTCCCAAAAGCCAGAACCCAAGTAACTGCTTTGACAGGGTACAATGTGCACACCGACTATGCTAGGCACTTCAGCCGCTGGTAACAATCATTAAGCTACTGAAGTTTTCAGCTTTCTACTTAAAACAACACAGAATTCATGAGAGGAAGTTCAGAGTCAAGGTGAAATTGGCTATCATCCTATCACAGAGTTTAAAGAGTGAAAGAAACTCAAAACTGTCTTGAACACATCAAAATAAAAGAGAAACTGTTGAAATGGCTTCAACTCCAAATGCTTTCAATAGGTCTGCGGTAGGTATCTCCTCTCAAACCAAAAATTCCATTACCATTCCCCTCACCCAAAACGCCTAAACAACCTATTGACCATAGAAGACCAGTAGAACTTCTGAAAGGCTTTAGTAGCCTCAAAGAGATGAAAACAATTCTATTCACAGCAAAATAATAAGGTCAGATCTCCAGCTCCTGAGCAGTAGAGACCATAACACCACCTACACCAACAGCGAAGTTACACACCCACAGCAGGAAAACTTCTCTTGGAGGAAGAGCTGCACCCTAAGTAACATAAACCAAACTGACAGTGCACATTCTTCCAATAGCATGACCTCCCATAGGTCCAAGTAAACAAAGCAAGCCACAGGGCAATCTGCTCAATGGAAGTGCAATGGTGACAATCAGACCTGACTCAACCACCTGGGGCCCAACAGAGTTAAAGGTGTAGGTGGGAATGTGTACCAAAGCATCACTCAATAAAGATATAACCTGCCCGTGCATGCAAGTCAGTCTTGAGAACCATTGTATTTAAAACCAAAAAGGCTTTACCTTCGGTTGCTGACATCAACATCCCTGTATTTAGAAAATCCAGAAGCATTCTTCAGCTACAGGCTAGCTGGCTGCTTTAGCTCTGGGGAAGGAACTGTCTACCTGGGAGTTTAAATGTACACAAAACCAAGTCCTGTACCCCTGTCAGGATGTGCTAAGTGGTAAAGCTGCTTGCCATTCTAAGCTGCATGCCCTACCCAATGGTTTCCTTTACAACTGGCAAGTTTCTACACTCAAATACCATTATGAAGAGTACAGTTCAAGTGAAAAATTAGGAAATGCCCTGGGCATTGGCTGGCTTCTTAATAAGAGGGTTGTGTTCTCCAGAAGCAAGGCTTTACCAGAGACACTGCTAAGACGCACCAGAAGGCATGCTTGCTGAGAAAGACATTATCACAACAGTCCATAGTCAATGAGGATGATAACTGACTCCCATTAAAGGTTCTGCAGCCCTGGATCTACAAGGGCCAGAGGATCCCTTTCTGTTTCAGGGATAAATGCTGGAGGGAGAAAAAAAAAAAAAAAAGAGGGCAGCACAAAGTGACTATGCCAAAACACAAACAAAAACAACCCCGAAAAGCTTGGAGCCACACTCTACATGAAATGCAAAGCATCCATGAGGTAGTAGTGGAGAGTGGCTTCCATACTATCCCCCTTCAAGAGGTAACCAAATTACCAACAGAATACATCTTGGGATTACAGACACAAACCAGTGTTCCTGTACTTGTGACTAACATAATTTAGAAGGGAAATACAAATATGGAAGAGTAAGCAAAATACTCAACTTTTAGAAGGTTTACATCAGATTACAAATAACTTTGAATCTATGCGTTCTGCAGTTACATTGGCTGTTCAGATGTTAGTGGCCAGTCCCTGACCAGCCATACCAGAAACGCTGCCTACAACTTCTCTCAAAGTAAGAATTGACAGAAGAATTTATTATTTGAGTAATAACCAAGCAACCTGACAAAGGTGAAGCAATCATACAGTTAGCCCTATATAATTTAAGTAGCATGCAAAAAGTTTTGCTATGCTAAGCAATGATACCAACATTAAAAGCCACAACCACTGAACTACACTCGCTGGACAAGCACACACATACCTGCATGAAATATCCAGTAACTAATGCCTTTCTGATGTTGATATAATAGTCTCGGCTGGTAAAATCTGTGCTTCTACGGGGCAAATTAAACCTATCCATGATTCGTGACAGCTGCTGGCGTACATTGTCTGCAGACATCAGGGATCTGTAGTTAATGAAGTTGTCATAACACCACTGAACCGACTCATGATCTGCAACATAAAAAACATGAATCAAAAATGAGTATTTTGTCCAATTAGAACAAGTAAACACAACAGCAGCTAACAAAATGATCAGATGAACCAGGAAAAAATATCCATAAACTTTTACAAATAACAACCGCTCTTAACTTAATCAGTTGATTTCCTGCATTAAATAAAATGCACAAGATGTTTTCTATTATGAAGCGTGTGATGAGGACACATTAGCTTTTTTCCCCCCCTTCACCAACAGAATATACACATTATTGGTGAAGTTTTGCTGAAATACCACACCAATAAATTTTGCACATAAAAACACATATTACAACTAGAAAAAATTAAAATCCTCTAAACCTGCAGTATAAAGCATAACTGAACACAAGGAGCACTGCACAACATTTAACTGCGGTGTGCAGTGAACACGCAACAAGATTGACCATAATTATGCTGAACTGGAAAATCACAGAATAGTTTGGGTTGGAAAGGACCTTAAAGAACAATCCTTAATAATGAAGCACGATGCACCTCACAGCAGTTTAAGTAAATGACTGGTAAAGTTGTGTTGCTAACAGAACTGACTCTACTGTTGACAGCTCTCAAATCTGGTAAGATGGCAAGCATAGGCCACTCTGTCAATATAAACCTCTGCACATTTAATATCAAGTATCTCAGAAGGAAGGTTATATAACTGGAGGAAAGTCTGAGGTATTTCTGCACTTTATCTTACAGAATGTACTTAATTATGAGTTAAGTCTTGCACACTATACAGCAGAATCATAACCAAAGCACCAGCATGTAACTATGTGTCATCTGAACCATGTATTTTACATGACCCAGAACTATTCTACATCATTCTAGACGCAGAGCAGCAGAATTTGGTCAGAATTCTGACCCTGAATTCTGGAAATCCTACTCAATTTCACAGTGGAAAGGACGAAAATATTACCTTTCAAATTATTCCGTCCCACAGCAATCTGAGCATGGAAGCAGTGGCTTCCAGAAATATGCACAGACAATGTCTGCAAGACAAACTGGATCCTAAACTTAAAACCACAAGTAATAGAGGTCTCCAGTTCTCAGATATTTAGGAGAAGTTTCTCAGTTCTTGTTTTACGCAGTTCTGAATACTTTTGTTTGGACTTCCACTCTAAAGATAAGCTTATTTTATATTAATATAATAGCATTATAACTTTTCAGTTAAAAAATTGTCAAAACTGCAACAGAAAGGAGCACTGAGGTGTGGTGCTTTTACTCAGGGTAAAGACTTGCTTTTTTTGTTTGCTTATAGAAAAATGCAACTGGAGCACCTAATTTAACGTGGCTGGCAGTTAAAAGTAGTCTTTTTACTTACTACCAGGGTAAGTCACTAATAAGTTTAACACTTCAGCAGTTATTTTTCAAGAGAAGTTTTAGCTTCCCGCATTCATTCCCATCTTTTCCAAGCTGCTAAAATGGACTTCAGCTGAGGAGGACCATATATTTTCCCTGAAGTCCATACACCAACGAGGTAGATTAAATTAATCCTATGGCTCTAACCTACTTTGCATTAATCATAGAATCATAGAATAGTTTGGGTTGGAAGGGACCTTAAAGATCATCGAGTTCCAACCCCCCTGCCATAGGCAGGGACACCTCCCACTAGACCAGGATCCTCAGCGCCTTGTACAGCCTAGTCTTGAACACCTCTAGGGAGGGGGCATCCACAACCTCTCTGGGCAACCTGTTCCAGTGTTTCACCACTCACTGTAAAGAATTTCTTTCTTATGTCAAGTCTAAACCTACCCCCCTCCAATTTCCATCCATTGTTTCTAGTCCTCCCATCCAATATTATGTTAAAAATTCCTTCCCCTGCCTTTCTGTAGGACCCCCTCAGGTACTGATAAGTTGCTATGAGGTCCCCTCTGAGCCTTCTCTTTTCCTCTCAAAG
Organism: Turnix velox; assembly: GCA_013400935.1. Taxonomy (NCBI): domain Eukaryota; kingdom Metazoa; phylum Chordata; class Aves; order Charadriiformes; family Turnicidae; genus Turnix; species Turnix velox. Next base: position 201,385 of record VZTY01028196.1, read on the forward strand.
CATCCCAAGGCCTTAGTAGAGATATCTTAATGGTATTAAAAAGTTATAATGAGAAAGATTTTGATTCTAGGAACGTATCTTTCTTCAAACTGAGAGTATTTCCTGCACTGGTCTCCCTGAAAAATTACTAAGCAATTATGCAGATTTTCCTATAATTAATGTCAGATAGCAAACTTCCAATATTTCTTAATTATAGGAAAGCTTACTTCCTTCTGTCCAAGGTTATCCAGCATTGATTTAAAAATCTGGCTTGTCTCCATAAATTCCACAGTTTATTATGTGATCTTTTGGCTAGCTGTTTTATTTTCCCCTCAGAAGAAAAATCAGCACTTAAATGCCTTTTTTTTTTAAATGCCTTTTTTTTTAAACATACTTAGGGGGAAAAACAAACCAAAAAATAAAATAAAAATTAAGATTACAATATAATGGCTCAAGAAAAAAACCAAATCCTTTCAACTGTCTTTGGAACCCCAAAAGAAAAGCTGGCAGAGCATTACAAGTACTTTTGCTAAAAGATGTGCACACTTACTTTGTTTGAAAGCATGGTAGACATTCAGCAGCGTCAAATGATCTCCATCTATGTGGGCAAACCTCATCTTGGCTTCATCTGCTGCTTTCTTTGCTTCCGTGGGGCGAACAAAACACTGTGGGACTAAACAAGGTTGGTATGGGCCCAACACAAACGCCCATATCGATGAGTCACGCATTCACAGATAGAGGAACAAGGCCTAGCTAGGTCAGTTCACAGAGCATAGGGCAGGGCAGGATGGCCTCCAACTGCATCTTGGACTGTTTACTACCTTGATTTGGTACATCAACACCTAACCACATCTGTAAGACAAGAGGGTTTCAAAGCTACAGACTATCTGATTATTTTAATAGAACTATACGTAGGCATCAAAATCTCTAGTATGAAGGCCATCAAGATCGCCTATGTATACTGGAAGGCTAACAGACCTTAGTTGAAGACCCAGTGCTGATAGCTCTACCAGGAACTAGTACTCCACATAACAAAACACAGAAGTTGCAAATTTGCTTTCTAGAAAGTCTCTATGGACAGAGGGAAGAAGATAGTTCTGAAAATGTACTGAACTGGCACAGTCTAAACAAACAAGAGTTTTATCACAAGGCTGCGTATAGACTGAACACACGGGTAAAGCCAACCCCTCTTCCCCAGATGGTATTGTTATCAGCACTGGTATACATAAACACATGAATGAACGTATTAACAAGACTAAATGTGGTGATGGTAGCGGTAGTGGTGGAAGGTTAAACTGTCCTTTAGCGCTATTTGAAATTTTAAAAGAAAGTATCAAAAAATCACAACGTGATGAGCCTTTTCTAACATTATATTATTACACAAATCTGATTCAAATCTGATTGAGTTGAAACCAAGACCTGTGCTTCAACATTCTCTCTTTCCAAATACAGGCTACTAAAGAGCACAAGCAGCCTTCAGTCAGCTTAATTCATGGTCTCTCAACATTCTTGTAAGTTTGTAATATCAATATCCCAATCCATAGAACATTTAAAGTAGTCATAAGAGAACTTGTACTTTATAGATGAATTAAAAACAAAAAAAAAAATCAGTTTTAAGTGTATGTAATTTAAAAATAAGTTCCATTTCAATAAAATTAATAAGACACTAAATAAGACACTATAAATCTATCTTTCCCCAGCTACACTGGTTTTATCTAAACTGAAGCTTAGTCTGAAGAGAACACTTCTTTCCACTTCATACATCCCTAACAGATGAGGGCCTTTTTTTGTGGGGTGTTATTTTATTCTTAAATTCCCTTAAAAGCCCCAAAACACTACGTTTCAAAAACAGGCTGGGCTGAACACTGAATGGAATTCAAGGAAAAAAAAAAAAAGCTGCAACAGTGACAGTGAATCACACTCTAAGAAATCAAGGAAGACCAATGCATTAAAGAAAATGAAAATGCATGGTCAAAATAAATTCCCTGAGATAATACAAAGTGTATTCTAATTTCATACTCAGACCAATAAAGGCAAATCTCAAATTACACTATCATTGGCTTAACTCACACTTTAGAGTAAATAATAGCACTTTNTTTATTCTTAAATTCCCTTAAAAGCCCCAAAACACTACGTTTCAAAAACAGGCTGGGCTGAACACTGAATGGAATTCAAGGAAAAAAAAAAAAGCTGCAACAGTGACAGTGAATCACACTCTAAGAAATCAAGGAAGACCAATGCATTAAAGAAAATGAAAATGCATGGTCAAAATAAATTCCCTGAGATAATACAAAGTGTATTCTAATTTCATACTCAGACCAATAAAGGCAAATCTCAAATTACACTATCATTGGCTTAACTCACACTTTAGAGTAAATAATAGCACTTTATACTCCACAAGATGACACCTTAACTCTTATAAAACAAAGTACAATCACTCAGACTGCTCATTTATTCAATTATATTCTGTGTTCCTGGTTTTCTGTTGAGTCTAAACTATTAATACACTGATTTCTATCCATAGCCAGATGTGGCTATAAGGCACCATCACACAATCATCCACTGGTTTAAAAATAAAAAGAAGTGCTCACTCTGGGAAACAGTCCTTACAAATACTTGGACCTGGGGGGTTTTGTGGAATTTTGGTATGGTTTTTTGTTTGTTTTGTTGGTGGGTTTTTTTTTAATTCATTTTAGTCACAATCCATACACCAAATCTGTCTTAAACTGTTTTTTTCTTTTTTCCCCTCCCCCTAAAACTTAATTATCATCACAATAACTGCACCTTCAAACACAAAAGTATCACGGTCTTGGAGAAGTTAAACAGAAAACAGAGTAAGACATCAGCTGAAGACCACACAAAAAAATATTAGACTTGACATTTTGTAGTAAATATTGGGAGATAAGAGGAGAAAGGAAGAGAAAGACAGGCACAAACCTACCACCACCTCCGCAATTAAGCCTACTATTTAATGAAAAAAAATTACAATTCTGCCCTGCCCATCTGCTCTGAGTCTGAACAAACATAACTCTGCAAACATTTTAGCTTGTTCTTAGAAAAAAAACAAACAAAAAAAACTTTCATAGACATGTTTTAAGACTAAACTGAAAAAAAACCCCAGATTTTACAATTAGCCAAAACAATCTTTTTCTCTATTCAACCATGTTGAGCAGGTAACCAGTACACCAGTATTGTGAAAAGCTTATCAAAGTAGCACATTCAAAAGACGAAAGAGCAGTTACTGAGTGAGAACATCCCCATTTTCATAACAGATTAAATCTTGGTGCTTATCCTACGAGTCCTAACTATAAGTCAGTCTTACATAAGTGGGAAATGAAATCCAAGGCTTGCTTGGGAACATCTTCCTCTCATCAAGCTCTCTCAACAAGCACTGCTCTGACGCAGTGCTATTCATATACAAACAGCAGCAAAATACAGCTGTGCACACAAATTAATTCTGATAAATATATATCCTCCCTCAAAGTTTCTTTTTTCCCTTTAAAAGTAATGACTGCTCTTTTGCTTTGCCACTCAATGACTGAAAAATTTATCATCACTTCACGTACAAGCTTATGGTTTAGTAAAAATTATACTATAATCCTTTTGGAAATACTGGGACTTATTGAAGTGCAGAAGAATGCACAATACCAAGTAGATTTCACTGCCTTAAAAACAGAGTGGTTGAGCTGACATTTCTAGTCCTGACAAGTGAGCCAAAAAAAAGTTCTGGTTTACTAGCCTGATTCCTTCCCCCCTCTATCATGCACATTTAACTGCAGTTAGGAACAAACTGTTTGATCTTTTCACACATGTAATTTTGTAACACTCATCAGCTCTACACAAGCCTATACGATTTTAAAAAAAACATTTCTAATTTGATTAGAAATATTTATATTGTTTGCTTTGGATACGGAAACCCCAAATTTCCCCAAAACTGAAGACATGCGTTTTGTTTAGCATATCTTTCCCTGCTATTACCTGACAACATGGCAGTAATGGATAGGACCTCATTAGAGCAGTTGTAGTCACAACTTGCAATAACCATTTTAGCCAGCTGCGGGTCCAATGGAAATTCAGCCATCATGGATCCCAACTCAGTCAGGTCTCCATCATCATTTAAAGCAGCCAGATAATTCAAAAGCTCTAAGGCTCTCATCAGAGTTTCAGGAGCTGAAAGAAAAATATTTAGGAAGGCACATTAATCAAAGTGCTCTGAATAAGCAAAAAACGAGGAAGCACAGAGTAATATAAGCCAACTCATTTTTTCATTGAACTGACTTCACACACAGAATTATTACTAAATTCAGTTATATACATCTGGCCCCGAATTAACCAGGAGTAGAATCATAGAATCATAGAATCATAGAATAGTCCGGGTTGGAACGGACCTCAAAGATCATCGAGTTCCAACCCCCCTGCCATAGGCAGGGACACCTCCCACTAGATCAGGCTGCCCAGTGCCCTGTCCAGCCTAGTCTTGAACACCTCCAGAGAGGGGGCATCCACAACCTCCCTGGGCAACCTGTTCCAGTAGAGGGAAAATAACTAATTTAGGAGAACTCTTAACTGGATCAAAAGCTTGAATATTTGAAGAGTACTGCTTTTCAAAATTCAGACAGCAGTAGCACAGTGAAATACTCAGTATAATGGCAAGACTACATGCCACCCTATGCATTGATGCTATTTTCCTTGTTTCATACAAAATACATCAATGTAGTCCTAAACTCTCAGCCATATCAACCTTAGATATCTTGTACTATATAAACCTGAGCCTGTAAGCAGATTCTCTCAGTCACACATTCCTCATAGCGAGAGTATATTATATCCACATAGCAAAACAAAATGGAATCCAAAAGCCTTCCTCCTAAGTCATCTGCACAGAATAAAGAACACTATTGTTCCATAGAGATACTTGGAGATCATAATTTATATATTTAATTTTTCAGAAAAAAACCCTAATGAACATGCATTTATTTTTATATAGTCGATCTATTTTCATTAGCAATATAGCCCATCTATTTTTCAGGTACATATATATATATATCAACATTTGACACTGTTAGAAAGGAGATACACGTTAACTTCATAATTTGAGCCAAAACCCAAGTAATCAACTTGTAAAATGTCAGCATATTTTATTTACATACAGTTGTTAGCTGATACTCAATTAGAACGTGTAATCATGGTGGTAAGTAAAAAAAGAAACCAAACCAAAAATGAAAACTCATCAAGTAATAGACTTTCTAATGATGGGAAATTCTGATCCTCTGCAAGTAAAGGGCATTCTGACAGTAGCATAAAGAAAGCTTGCTTTGACAAGACACAAAGTTCTAAATTTCAGGACAAATTCGTTACAGATTACAATAAAACTAAAAAAATATAACAGGATTTGTTGCCTTGTATAGTATCTATCAAAATAAAGGTTTGAGAAGACAGAACACTTCTAGTAGACAAAATGAAATAGGAATAGAGTTGTTCAGGGTTTTCTTTCCTCATTCAAAGTTCAATACCATTGAAGAGTGCAACACTTTTTATAGCATTGCTCTTATTCCTGGCTTTAGTGGAAAGACATTTAGTAAAAATAACAGTTATTTCAAGAAAGCCTAAAAATTCAAAACCATTTATAATTTTAAGCTGGATCCTGAAACCATCTGTATAGTCTAGTGGAAATAATCTTTAAGAGCAAGAGGTTTCTAAGTGATATGCATGTTGTGCTGTTGAAATGAAGGTCTTGTGTTGCCTTGACATTTATAAATGCTAAAACCTTTACTTTACCTTGCCATTCAGCTCACAGCAGGAGGCATTATTTAAAGCTGTAACCTTCTCATGTTTATAGATTATTTCTTAATTTTATTAGTCTTTTTTTTTATAAAAGAACCTCACAGTCATCACCATTTCTCTGGTGTGAAGGAGCACAATTGTAAGCTAATGCACCATTTTAAGTTATAAGGAGATGTAGCATGGAGAAATTAAGTTTACACACACGTTTTTCTGATGCTGATCTTAAATATCAGCCTGGGAAGTGCATCAAGAGAAAAGACAGATGACATTTAATTAAAAGAACAAACCCAGTGCTGTAAGCAGCAACCATGTGATGAATTTCATTCATATTCCCCTTAACTAATGTTAATTAGTAATTTTTTGCAAGATTTTATCAAGATAGGCAGGCCAAAAATGAAATGTATCAGCTTCATTTGATGAAGGTCAGACTATGTATAAAGTAACACCCCTCACATACACGTCATGCAAACATGTTCCAATCATGCAAGGAAGCATTCTACTGAAAGGTGAGTGTATTTAACAGCCTCGTGGGGCAGGTGAGACATCTTTCACCTCAGGGGACATGAATTCATGGAAAGACTCCAACCCACTTATGTGGATGTGTCAGCAATGTGGTCATACAGTCTCCAAGTCCAAGAATAGTTTGGGTTGGAAGGGACCTCAAAGATCATCGAGTTTCAACCCCCCCTG
>VZTY01028197.1:0-45819 GCA_013400935.1 Turnix velox
TATATATATGTATATATACATATTATATATATACCTTCAACCCATCAACAATGTATTGTTTTTGAAAGGATTTAAATACAAAGAAACCCATTGAGAATTAACACAAATTCACTAGCTCTCAAAAAATAAATAGCTATATTACCCAGAAGTGTTGTTTGTTTCTGCCCATAAAAATGTTGCTTATTGTTGTTCACAAAAGGTCAAATTATGATTTTATTTACTCGTCCTGAAAACCTTTTTACTCCATATGTGAGAGCAGATGTGAGAGTAAAGCTTTTTTCAGTGTAAGGAAAGTGACTAGCATCTGATTCTTATACTGATGCACACTATTGACATAAGGTTTAATTTAAAGAATTTAATATTTTCCATCATATTTCTTCTACCTACACTCGAGAAATAGATTTTGCTCTCTTTATTGATGCTGATTACTAACTTTCTAGGAAAGAAGGCCATCTGAAATCAACAACACTGCTTACAGAGTAAGGCACTATTCCACACCAATAACTATAGTACATAAAATTTTTCATTTTGCACAGACTTTACACATGCCTGAATTTATCTGCCTCAGCCTCTGCTGCTAGATTCTATGCGGCCTTGTGGTGCAGCAGATTAATGAACTTGATGGCTTAGATCTCAATTAAGTACAAAAAAAGCAAGCATGTATAATGGAATCCTATTTGACTGTTCTATTGAAGTCAATGACAAAACTCCCATTTCATTCACTTCCACAGTTTTGGGCCCTAGATCAGTATTCTGCTGTGGCAAATGAGTGCAGTATAATTATAAGCATCTGCAAGCATTTCCTTTTGCTAAACCCCAAGAATACCAATACATTCAGCCCTCACAAAGAAAAATCTTAATGTGCACTTCTGCCAGTTTCTTAGGCCTTGTGTGCAGTGAGCATCTGACACAAAGAGGGAGAAGACAACCAAACATGGCCAACTTTGAAGCAAGAAGATTGTAGAGGTACTAAATACGTTTAGATGATTAAACATATACTGAGAATACAGTTTCAGTATAAACAGGAAGTATGTTATATGGAAAGGAATGTGTTAGTAGTTAAAAACTTCTGGGGTTTTTTGGTATATTCATACCTGAAAGGCAAAATCATTTTGAGACTGCATGCCCTTGAACAACTACTTAAATATGGTAACAATTTCTAATGCTATTTTAAGTACATGCAGATTTAATTAAATCAAATTATCGGGGGTGGAGTGTTTAGCTGGAATAAGTCAGTCTTGATTAACATCCCAATTTCTTATTTTATTTTATCATATAGTTTTTCATTTCCCCCTACTTTAAATAACTCTGACCGCAAATCAAAACCCTATGAGTGAATCTAGGAGGGAGAAACCTTTACAATTTGGGACAAATTTGCACACACAAAAGTTAGCTAAAAAGCAGGGTTTAGTAACATTTACCTCTTCATTTGAAAACCTTCTGGTTTTGGTGTGTCAATCATGAAACATGCTCACCACACATAAAATCCTATTTTCTTTCCTCACTTTCAGGCTAGTTCCATGGTTTCCACAGCCAATCTCCTTTCACCATATAAAAGTGGGTATCTAACTCAGCAGACTTCTTTTTAGAGGAAATTTCTGCTTTGACCAGGAAAACCATGAGCCCAAACTTACTCTGCCTGTAACCAATGGGAGTTTTGCCACTGTCAGTTAGAGGAAAGTGCTGAGTTTTCAGGTTTCCAGTGCTTGTTAACTAATCACATTTGAGAGTAATTTTTGCCATCTCACCCGCTTCTCTTGCTGCTGTGTTCAGATATCAACCATGATGCAAGCAGCCTGATTTAAATAATTCAATTAAACATGGTTGGATATGGTCTCACTCATTCAAAATCCCTTCTCTCCTTTCATGCTGCCCACAGCGAAGGGAACCTATGTTTCACCCTTTACCTTTACACATGTAGGTAGTTTGACTGCTCTTGTGAAGAGGCCAGTAGAAGTCAGAGATCCTGTTGACATGAGTTCAGGAAAAATATGCATCCAATTTTAAGGCCAAGTCAAAGTCCAGTGAAAAAAAAGTCAAATGTACTCTCCTCAGCAACTGTCAAAGACTATATCCCTGGTTTGTCTGTTCCAGAACCTGGCTTTACTGCTAAAAAGAGCAACAGTATGATTTGCTTCAACTGAAACAGGGTAAGGAGCTTGGTTTGTTTAAGTTATAAAGATAAATTAGTTGTGCATCTTTTTTTCTCTTTTTTTTCTTTTTTTTTTTTCATTTTCCTACTAGCATTTGATATCCCTCCCTTTCCCCCAGGAGAAAACACAAAAACCCAATGAACTTCTGTAAATAATTTAAATCAGAAAGCCTTGATATTTTACAGAATGCTTTAGTGAGAAATTTAGTGTTTACCCAATTGATATAATTTTTTAATTTTTTTTTTTGCAAATTGCAAACAAGTCTGTAAAAAAAATGCATTGTATAAAACGTACATAAATGTATAACCCATTAGCTGTACTATGCAATCTAAATACAGTGAATAAATTAGATAGAAAACTTAGCTATAAGCATTTATGTCAATATCTATTCAATGGAGGAAAGGGCTTTTTTTTTTCTTTTCTTTCTTTTTTTCCTTTTTTTTCCCTTTTTTTTAAAGGTCTATCAATACATACAAATACAGACATGCGCCCATGCGCACATACATATGTACACACAAAGAACACTCATGCACACAGGCACACACAAACAGTTTTGGCTGACAAAAATGAAGGCCCTGATTACACTGTTTAAACATAGTTCTTGCCATAAAGGTGCTAATACACTATCCCTAGCCAATGTGAGTGGGTTATATTGTGCTATCTTCTTTTTTTTTTTTTCATTTTCTTTTACGGACTGCTCTCAACAAGATGGCGAGCCACATTAGTGCTTCTTTCCATGAGAGGACTTTTAAAGGCTGTTTCATCAGAAGTCAGCAGACAGGGGCTTGGTCCTGCAAATCTGTGAGAGTCTGAATCTTCAGGCTCAGGGTTATCAAATTCAGTGTAAATAGGGCCTAAAGGTTTCTCCCATTCCCTCTTTATCGTCTCCCCCAAAGACAAATGCTGTAATTTTAACATTCTTTAAAATACGACAGTGATAGATTTTTAAAAAAAAACTATCTACCTATGCCCTATGGGTTGGATCCTTCAGGTTAGGTGTTGACAGTGAAAATTCGGTCTTATGGGTAACGTGCAAACCCATTGAGTTATCATGCTAGAGGGTGGTGGCTGAGACAGCCAGTCCTTCACTGAAGATGGAATTTCAAACAGAAAACCTAGGACAACTGCCATTTTCTGTATATTTGCAGGGGCAAAGGTGGGCAGGTCCCAAAGCTGCTTGCAGTTTTACATCAAGACTTTCTAAGTGTACACCAGCACTTTAGGTTTCTCTCACACAAAAACCATTTTGAACGTGTAGCCTCCTACTTTGTAGTAACAAACAATCTTTTAACATACTGTGCTTTGCACACAAACATTCATTGTTTTAAGAACATTAAAGTGAAGCCAGAAGTGCTTATACCTTGTATATACATACATATATACATACAGAAATATATACATATGTATATCCTTTGTGTGAAGTTGTTCCCAGCAATACACAGGTGCTGTGCATCAGGAACAAGTCTTAGTATTGTATGTGCAAAAGAGTACAATTATGTCTAGATGGACCTTGGATCCAAGTCCCAAGGGTTTTCTTCAAATGGCAGTTTTCTGTTGATGGCACTATTTGAATTTAACTTGTTAACATATATTCTAGCCTGAATGTAATCAACTCCCTGACCTTTAATTCAAATCCTAACTTATTACAGGTAAATGGTACCAACCACAAAAAGACTTTTTAGAGGCTCACACAAATGTCTTTGGTGTATGTGTCTATTAATTTTAAGGTACAAAATAATAATAATTATTATAATAATAAAAATAGCTATTTTGTGTGCTGTAGCAGTTCTTGTATAGCTCACAATAAGTGCAGCTCTCAACCCCTCCCACACCCAACCACCCTCCCTTGCAAATATTTGTTAAATAAGGATTAGACAGGTCAGACACCATTGTAGTGCAAATAGTAAACGATTAAAAATTTTTTTTACAAAATATAGAAATGTTTGGCTCCATTAACTGGACAAACATGTTCCTTTCAAGTATCTCTCACTGAAGAATTTTTTTTAAAACAAGTTACTTCCATTTTAAAAAAAAGTCTGTTTTTTTTTTTCTTTCTTGCGAAGGTAAACAGTTTCAAACCAACTAGGTTGCATAGTTCTAACATTGTAAGCACCTTTACAAAATGTAACTTTTATTCTTTCATTCATTCTTTTTTACTCTGTTTTTTCTTCATTTTTCTTTTTTCCTTTTTTCTTTTTTTTTCTGTAAATGTAGTGCAGAAAATGACGGTGTATACACCTGCACAATGTTGTCCCTTTACCAATGTGTATAGTGTCTGTATGTATAGAGATATGTAAATAAATACATAGCTATAAACATATACATGCAAACACTACACACCTATTCAGGTCCTCAGTAAGTTTTGTGGGAAAAGTGCCAGTGAATGTAGAGTTCATACACATGGCTTTTTTTTCTCAATGACATTTCAGACTTAGTCCAAATTGCTGCAGGTTAGATGAGCTGCTACCACGTCTTGCACTGGTGGATATCTAAGGGAGGGAACAGAACTCCCCTAGTAATAACTAACATTAAATATACTATGTAATAAGATAAGGAGCATACTGAAAGGAAGGGGAAATCCCCAACCCATACCACCATTCAGATGTATCTCATTCAAGCCCAGGTTCATGAAGCTTTCTTCTTCTTTACATCTGAAGTCTTTTCTGATCCTCCAGAAGTCTTTTTTATTATTGTTGTTTTCTATCTCTCTTTCTGCTTTTTGCTTTTATTTCCAATGATTGTTTCATTCAAAGAAAGGTTATACCATGTCTGGTCTTTCCTCTTCTTGGGCTTTTGATACATTTTCTTCTTAACAAGAACGATCTTGCACACACATGCATCTATGAACAGCCACACTCCTCCACAATCATATTCTGTATGTCTTTCTTAATGATGTTCTGGCCATCATCATAGTAGAGCATAGACATGGGCCGCAACTTAGTGGGCACGCAACATGACTTGAGGTTGGCAAAGGGACTATGACCCCGCATGCGGTAATGGTTGATGACAGTGGAGTGAAAAGATAGTGATGAACCAGATGTGCCTGCTATATGGCTGGGGCACTCTCCTTCACAGTAGTTGGCATGATAACCTGTAGGTGCAATGATCCAGTCACTCCATCCTATGTCCTTGAAGCTGACAAAGAACTGCTTCTTGCAACAGATGTTGACTTTGCCATCACACTCCAGGCCTCGTCTCCGCCGCCTGTGTTGGCGGTCCTCTGAGTGTCGGGCAAGCATCATCAGAAAGGGACGATGTGATTGCTCCTTCTCCTCTTCTCCTGTGAATTCTCCGGCTTCCTTTTCTTTCCCTTCCCCATCATCTTCCTTTTTCTTCTTCTTACCCAGTAACACCAGACTGGCACCTGTCTCTTGACATAGGTCACAAGCAATCCGCACATCCAAAGAGCTCTTGCCTTGGTCCAGGAGTCTCTGAACACTGCTGGAGACAGGAAAGATGTGCCAAGTGCTCTTACGGGTGTCCACTGCCTTTTCTGAAATCAAAGTCTCACTCCTTTCACCTTTAAGCCCCCCATCCTCCATATCTTCTGCTCCTTCAGTGTTGCCTTTTGGCTGCCGCTGTTGTTGAAACAGGCGGATGGTGACTTTTGTCCTGCTCCGATTGGCCTTGGAGACCTTCAGGAAGAGCCACACTTCAGCATGTTCTACCACTGATAATTCACTGCCTTCCTTGGAAATCTCAAAGTGCAACATTTTCTTGGCTGTGCCTGATTTGATAAATGGAAATAGACAGGAAGAACTTGTTAGTATGGTTGTTTGCATTCTGTTAAAGAGCATTCTGTAACTTGCCACAGGTATGATGTTCCCTAAGTTCCCTACTTGGCTCTTTAAATTTTTGTGATTCTTCTGTTCTAACCTTCCTTCACCTCATTTCCTTCTCAGTTGTGAAAATCCTCTCTTTAGAAAAGTATTTTTTTTCCCTGTTGTTTTCCATTATTATATTTTAACCAAAGTATTTTATTGCAGTAATGATACAGTCACTTATGTAAATCAACTCAAGGTAAATAAGGATCTGTGGCTGCTAAGAGTTCACTTGCTTAAGCTGTCTTTTTGGTCACAGTTACTTGAGAGGCAAAAATGCTTTTGTGACTACAGTCCATGACTACATGTACCAAACACATACAAGTCTGTGCTTAAAAGGTAAAGACAGATGGAAGTTAGAGTGAGTTCCAACCCTTCTGATTCTTTGGCAATACATCGTAAATTATGTGGGAATGAGGTCTGCCTTTTCTCCCTCCATAAAATGCCATTCTTCGTATGCATCTTAACATGAGAAGTAAATTTCAATTGTTTCAGAAACAAAGAAATACTAAAACATGAGCCTCAGCTTTGAGAGGTTTGCATAATCATATTGTAAAGAATTGCAGAATTGCAGCAGGCAGACTCTTCAACCTGTGAGATGTTAGCTGTAGATCCCGTTCTTAATTTAACACACTGTACTCGCTGTGATTATAGTAATGGTGAATATACTGAGAAATGAGCTAAAGAACTGTATAATTATGGGGATGGTTCTCTGGCATAATTGTATCAACTTGCTGAGATGTCATGATGATGATTATGATGGTGAGGGGGTGTTTCTCTGATACAGAGCTCATATCCCTGGCAGAAGTTGGAATGAATAATTAGAGCTGTTTAATGATCACTAGAGCATGAAAAACTTAAGAGAGAATGAATTAGCTGGGGGTTAGTGGTCGTATTATTTCTTTAAAGAGCGGTACTTTTCTATTTTTTGGGAAAAGAAAAAGTCATGTTGGCAAATCTTGCTCTTTCTCAGCATGAGGTTGAGCGTGGATTGGGGTCACAGATTTGAAATGCACAGGCCTCAGAGAGACACCAACAGTATCCATAATTGTCTGTTTGCCATTGATACTATCATTGAGCACCCCACAGTGATTGATCCAATTCTCCATGCAGTGGCTCTGCATATCAAGGAATGAAAACTTTGCACCCTAAAAAGGCCAAGTGGTGATAAAAACTGAAGTGGCTGGATGCATGTTTCCCATTACCTTTGAACTCCACCAGCACAGGCTCCTAAACCACCTCCCCATTTCCTCATTCTCCAGTGAAACAGAAGAGGGGCAAAATCACAAGAGAATTATTCTGTGTTCACTTGCAAATTCAAGGGTTCCTAGTTTCTGAAGTCTGTAAGCAGGCTGTGCTGCCTTTTCAGCTACCTATTGTTTTCCACCTCTGTCAAGTCTTGGCACTGACACATTCAGCTCTCCCTGGTGGCATTCCCAGGACAGAGACAGACATTTCTGAATTACAGTGGCCAAAGGACACAGCATTTTGTTTTTGCTTTCAGTCTAAGTGAGAGTGCGAAATTGTAGACTTTAACTGTCACTGAGATAGGGAAACACATGGTTTGTGTTAACTGCTTCTCACAGACTTTGCTGATGCCAGTCTCCAAAGTATTAATTTCTTAAGGAGCCACATGAGGCAGCAGAACTGTGCCTTAGAAAAGGAAGTGGCTTATAGAAAAGGCAGAGCAAGCTAACCAGCACCATGAGGCATGGTAGAGTTTTTCTGCTATTTACTGAATAAGATTATTTCAGTAATGATTGGAAGTTCATTTGTCAGGTCTTACCAGATAGCACTATATTTTTTTTTTCTGTTCTGAAAATGAAACTGGCAAAGCTGATGGCTGTAATGGAGCAGAGGCCAGGAGTGGGTTGCTGACTCCAAGACTCTCTATTGAACCACTTCTGCTTGCAGTTCTTACCCAAGAAATCCTTGTAGTTTAAACCAAACTGCAGAACATGTTCTGGCACCAGCATTCTCTTCTCAGCTGCTCTCTTTCCCTTGAGCTCACAGACCAGTATGGGAATAGGCCTATATTGGTGGGAAGTAGAAAACTTATTCTGTGCTCTTGAAGTTCCAAGCTGGGTAGAGACAATAATTGTGGTGCTAGGAGGGATCCTGTGCATGAACAAATCAGTTACGCTAGATGTGAACATGGAAAACTGATGCAGTTGTGGGCTCTGAAGAAAAGCAGGCGAGGCAAGCAGACCTGGCTGAACATGGGAAGAAGTGCCATGGCCCATCTAATCAGAAAAGACAGGCAGCCCTTTGGTCCAGAATAGCGTAATTCTTGGTATGGATGGCTAATGCTTGGTATTTCATATTTTGTTATTTCCATGTTAGTGGAGTTCAAAGTAGCTATGAAGTGACACATATCCAATACTAACATTTGCATTATTTTATGCACTTGCCAGAAGTGCAACAATACAGCCACCTTCTTTACAGATGCTACATAAAAGAAACAGGACCTTAAGAACTCTCTTAATTAGGTTTTCACATGTTCCTGTATGTACAAAATTCTTCTTTAATTCTTCTTCATTATGAGAAACATTCAAATAGTATGTCAAAGTACCTAAATACTTACCTTTTCTTTGCTTGAGGAATGTGAGCTTGTGCAAGGTAGCACAAGAAATGTCATTATACAGGGATAACAGCCTCCCTCTAGATTGTTCACTACAAAACAGCCTGTCTGAATATGTTAAACTATGTTTTTACACACAAATGGTCAATACAGATCCTAAAGAAAAAAGATGCAGGAAGCTTATGTGAGCCTAATATTTTTAGACAAAACAAAATCCTGACTTCTCAAATGTACATAAGTAATAAAAGATTCTAACGGAAATTTAAGAATAAACCTTTCCTTATCACAGAACATTTTAGAAGACTGTGAATGGTGCAAAGTTGTGGAATAAAAAGCATGCTTTTACATTTGGAAAATATACTGTTTTGCTGAATGCTCTACATATTCACAACGAATTTGTTACACTCACACAGCACAAATTATATGAATCCTGCAGTCTTTAAAAGGTCACTGTGCTTAGTCAAGCTCATTCTTAAGTTAGAGTCTGGCCTGTGCTAAAACTGAATTGAGATCTCTGGATCTGGCTTATTGCAATTACACATTCATTTTATAACAGGATCTTTATTTCCAAAAGGTACAGTGCTACAATAAAATAAATACTTTGAGTGTTTTGAGACAAAATGAAAAAAAAAAAAAGCTGTATTTCATTTTCTCCAAATATTGCTTAGAGATTTAGCAGACTTTCCTTTTTGGTCTGAGTTAATGACCAGGTTCAAAGCTTCGGAAATATATACTGTTCATCTAACTGAAAGTAAAAAGGAGACCTTCCTGAAAGTTGTGGATGGTATCACTTCCATAATTATACTTTGTTTATACTCTTGTCCTGCCTTTTCATCTGCCACAGATGATTTGTAAGGGTCTTTTTCCATTTCTAATCATCCTGCTCCTCCTGCCTGACTCCTGTGGAAAGACCCACAGCCCAACAGTGGTAATGCCTTCATCACTTGCATGCTCATATAAACAGCGATGTCAACAGCCTGGATTGTTATTGTAGCAGAAAGCAGCTGAAAAAGGAGAACAAGAGACTCCTTTGGGCCCCCTTTGATTGCTTTTCCTCTTCTCTCTTTCCTAAAGCCTTGGAGAGGCCACCTTTCTGCCTTCCTGCAGAGCAAAGTCCCTTCCAGGAAGCGGGCTGCGATGCCGAGAGAGCAGTCTAACAGCACCAGTGACACAGGGAAATGCTGTAAGAAATGCAAGCCCTCAGAAGTCGTGCATATATGGTAAAAGGTTTAATGGAAGGAGTTACTGAATGGAAAGTGTAGCATCAGTATATATAGCATGAAAGTTTGCTTCTATCTGTTTTTCTCTTCAGTGGTGCTCACACACCTTTTTAGGAGAGAAACCTGACCATGCAAACAGAGGGACTGTGGCACAGGTACCCTCCTCTCCACTTCTAGAAAGGCTGTTCAGGGCTCATGTGCTTGAGCAATATCTGCTCCCAAGCAGTACTTGGTGGCCAGTGTGGTGGCCTTGGTGGCAATACAGGATGGAGGGATCTGCAGAGCCCTGGTGATCCCAGGCATGGGGAAGGATGCTCAGGGCAGCCCTGCATGGGGCAACTCATGGCTGTGCTCATGGCAGAATCCTGTGGCTCCAGTGTGGTCTTCCCCAGAGGCTAAGGATCCTTCCTACAGTATCACTGGCTTTAATAGTGCAGTCAAAGCTCATTTATTTGCAATTTGCAGCAGGATTCAAGATTGAATCCTTGTAGTTCAAGCTATTTTCATATACTATGAGCTGTCTGAATAATACAGTTAAGAGGATCTTATTTTGAGTCAAATGCTAAGATACTTAAACTGACCTTTTCTCTTTTTTTATTGAAATCACATGCTGTTAAATTATTAAAGCTGTTTTCTTCATAATGAAAGTGACTACCCTTTCTGACATCACAATATGACTTCTTATTTCCTCCTAATACATAGTACCTCAATTTTCCTTTGAAAAATGCTCACTCTGTAAGAAGGTGCTGTTACTTTAAATTTCCGTGCTTCACTGCAGCTTAATTTTGAATCTTTTTATGTTATACTGTAAGGGAACTGTTTTTCCATACAAAGCAAGCTTTTTTTTCCTTTTTTAGTTGCTAACTTTACTACTGCCTATGTTTAGATTTGGGGGAATTTGTACCGCATGCCAATCTGCGATTACATTCAAAAGCATCCTTCTCTTTATTTCTCATTTCCGTACCCCAGGAGACCAAAAAAAAAAAATAGGTTACTAGAAAGGTTCCTCTAAAAAGAGTGAAGAGAAGAGCATGGTTATTGAGAGATAATTGCTCAAAATGTTTACTAATGAGTGACCACTAGAGTCAGATGAATTGTTCACGGCATAGAATTTATTCAGTGAATTTAGTACTGTTATCTCCAAGGCAGACTGATTATTACAAATGTGTTATTAGCATGATTAGACAGTGGCCATTTCTGTGAATGCATCTCAGCCTGTGGGTCACTGGCAAACAATTTATTCTAACTATTCATTACTCTTCATATGACTGGTCATCCAGGCTTGTACTTTTGTTCCTGCTCCCTGATTGCCTCTTAGAAAGGGAAGAGCAATTATGACACAAATAGCAAACACTTTATCTTTATATTCACATACCCTTGACTGCCAGCAAAAGAAGAATTTTGTTGTGAGAAAAATTAAAATTAAAAGAAAATCAGGAAAAAGTACTATTCCCCAAGCATTCATGGGGGGAAAGCCAGAGCAGCCTTATTTAAATACCTTTTCTTGAAAAGTTAACCCAAAGGGGCATTGACAAGGTCATTCAGAATGTTAAATAATTCCGTTCTGGTGAACCTTGACTCTCCTCTGCTATTTTGTCAGGAGGGAAGCACTTTATATCCACAGTCTAGAGTTCATTGTAAAGTGAAAGCCCTTCCCCCTCATGACTTTAAATATTAAAACAAAAAAGGTGTTTGGCTGAAGTTTTTTGTGACTTGATTTTTGCATTTATGTCTAAAATAGCTCAAGCAAACTTTAGGGCCCCTTTTCCCAGTAACATATTTCAAGGTAAAAGTAGTAACAAATTGATGTCTTTCATCAAAGACTGGAAAATATCTTTTTGTGCATACATGCAGTAATTTGTTGTAAATTCTAAAATTAAGTGGATAAGAAGTTACCAGTCTGTTTTCATTAAAATATTTAATTTCTATGCACTGAGGTGCAAATCCCAAGCCCACTGAAAAGAACAGCAAAACTTCCAATTGCTTCCAGCAGACTTAGCCTCAATCCCAAATCAGTCTTGCAAAGCTCACTTGCATTAAATGAGACTGTCTTGTCATACATATGTAGATCTATTGATTTGTAAGAACTCCTCAGCACGAACCACTTACACATACATGATATAGACACATCCTACACACAGGAAAGCACATGACATACATGCATGAACTTATCTGCAGGAACTAATATATATCACAATGATGCAGGTACAGCTACATAATCATGTCTGCCTTAGCATACTCAAACATACAGACATACATGTGCTTATACACACATACAGGCAAATGCATATTCTGATATTCTCAACTGCATTTGCATATAAAACTGTATGTATGAGTACACACTGAGATGAACATATACAGCATTTTCCCTCTCGGGTATATTTTCCTAAACTGTTCCAACCTTCCTCAAGTTGTTCTCAAACCATCCAGCCTTCATTAATTCACACATTTTGTTACAATGAAACACATTAATACAGAAGGGCTTTTCTCTTCTGGAAGTAACTTGCTTTCATTTGCTAAACTTGAAATCTTTGATGTAGTATGCCAAAGGAAAAAAAAAAAAAAACAAGGGGAAATAGGCTTGTTTTCTAAAAGCTGAAGAGACTGCATTAAAAAAAGATGTGCAAAAATCAGCTCAGATGATGATTCACAGTCACATTTCACAGTATTCTGTAAAAAATAATAATGATAATTTCTGATCTCTCTAGATTTCCAGAACTTCTAGCATCCATCAGCTTATCTTTTTTCCCTTTGCCTGTTTCCTCCCTGCATTTTACTTACAGTCTTCCACTCTAGTGAATCTCTGCCTTTTAAATAAACTAAAAGAGAGAAACAAGAGCTCCACTCAGAGAAGCTACAGATAAGCATAAAGATCTCTAGGATTCAGGATCCAATTAGGTAAAATAAGAGCTTGCAGGAAGGTTGCCTTGTGTGGAGCAAAAAGCCTTTGGATTGTGCCCTCTTGTGGTCATTTTTTGTTCAGCACGGATAGCTGTACCATTCGCTTTCAAAAGAAAATTGATGGAATTATTTAAACAGGCGGGAGCCACCCATCCCTTTTTTCCTACTGAACTGCCAGCTCTGTAGGTATCTTCTTAGGGAAAAAAATATCTGTGCACATATATCTGCTCATGAATGTAGGCAGCACCTGATCAATCAGTTCACCTTGTGTTCAATATAAAGTGATATAGAAATGGTCTAAAAAGCTGGCAGACTTCTCTTTTTTTTTTTTCCACCAGCATTTCTCCTAGTGATAGGCCTTTGGATTTCAGTGTTTCTATTCAGTAATTCCTATCACCTACTCAGGGGCTGATCTTAGCAACCCATTTCATTGGTAATTTAGTTGTCAGGATCAAATTCACTTGGCTAAATCCCAGGTTTGCCTCATAAGCTATCTACTTAAAATAATGAAAGATAGAGTAGCTGACCATATTTTATGAGCTTTGGGTATCTCCATTATAAAACCTGTTGGATTTGCTTGTCACAAAATTGTATGACCCTTCTCCTCAAAAGACTATTTTTAAGACCTTGAAGTAACCCACAGAGCTCTGGCACAGCTTCCCTCACAGCAGAACTAATCTACGTTAGTAGTCTTAGTTTGATATGCAAGTAGAAAACCATTTTCATGTTTTACTTGTAAGAGTGCCAAAGGACAGTAGGGTGCAATTGCAAACTTTTGCCCAGTCCTTACAATTATTAATTTTGGAAAGAGCTGCCTGGATTTGTTAGTTGTGAAAACTACCTGCCAGCTATTTTTCTGATTTCCTGGACATAACTACACCTGTGCTTCAGACAAGTTCACTGCATTTAGGCTCCCCTCTAAATGTCTGAAGGCTGTACTCATTTGAATTTTGTTCTATTTTAGAAAACAGAGGTCTTGGGCACATCTAGTTAGATGATAGTGTTATTGCAAGTTATTTCTATCAGCGCATTCATAAACAGTGTTTTAGAAACCAGAGTCACCTGCACAGGGACCTGTTTGTTCATTTCATTGTGTGTCTGAGGATACAGCTGATGAAAGATAGGAATACTACTTTTTTATGAAGGCAAGTAGTAAATGTTGCTTCTGAAAGTCAGGGGGAATGGCTGGTTTATGTCAAGTTATACCCAAAGGAGCAAAAATCCAAAAGTCTTATTTCTCTTTCCATAGACCTTTATTTGATACAACGTGAGATGTTTCCATGCATTTTCATTTATTTCCCATTGCACTCTTTTGAGGCAGAGTGAGTTTCACATTGAATGCAGGAAGAACACTAACTTGAATTTGAGAGGAACATGTTTATTCTCCTGCCTGGTGTTTTAAACTTACCCATACCCTTCCTAGTTCCCACCAACTGAAATATGGGGACTGTCTATGTGACTATATTCTATTCCTGTCTTTTTAACTAATACTTCTGAAATTACATGCCACTTGCCTTCTTTTTGCCTCACTTTACTCAACAGGAAAAATATTTTTGTAATATTTGATACACAGTGTTGCTGGTGCAGGTAGAGTTTTACTTAAGTTGTAGTAGTGGCACCTGTAAAGTATGGTTAGATCCTCTGATGTTACCAGGACACCAAATATGAATGACTACAAATGAAAAATATGTTTAAACTGTCTGAAGTTACTCCACAGTGTGGAGTTATCATTTCCATAACAAGCCTAAATCACAGAGCTTTGTTTCTAGCAAGCAGCCCTCCTGCCTTGGCTTTCAGGATGGGCTTAGAGTGAAGGTGAATAGCAGCAGGAAAGAAAAAGCATGGGGAACACAGCAGATGCCCCATCTTTCAGCTGTGTGACTCAATAGCACAAGTCTTCTTAAATTAATGTGGCTTGCAGTGGTAGGACAACGCTATGTAAATCAAACTAAGTGACGTTTTGGTGTTGGGTAGCTTGTGGCAGGGGGGATTGGTGGCTGGACTATTGGCCAGCGTGTGGGCAATGGCACAATTTTCACTGTTCACATGACCATGAGAGCCAATGGCTTCAGGAGACGCTGTTGGGGGGTGTCATACTGAGTAGGCATATATCAAATTCCAAATTCCTTTGTGTCAGAGCTCAGGAGAGACAATAATGTGTTTACAAATGATTGGGACTCACACAGTGAAGAGAAACCACTGCTCATGCCATATGTGTTTCACTGTGCTTAGAGCGAGCTGCTGAAAACCAGGTGGGGAATCCGACTCATAGATAGCTTAAAGTTTTCCTTGCTTTTAAAAACTCACTTCTAAACTAACACTGAGCCAGCCCTGCTTCTAATGACTGCTGGCATTGACACCTTCTTCCTGCTTTCTAAAGTGGAGGGGGTGGAAAAAACAAAAAGCCTGAACTTTCATACTAAAATGCATATGTTGACAAGGACTCCAAAAGCAAGGGCTCCTTGTACAGTTTGAAATCGGACAGTGAGCAGGAATGTCTGCTCTTAAAAACATGCACACTTCTTGTGCATGGCTTCCCTGCAAACAGAACATCTGAGTCAACAGGTTTTCAGGACTGGAAACTCTGAGTGTTGTCTTAATTGTTTATACTGCTGCAGCAAACTTTTAAACAAAAATGCTTGGAGTTCCTTTGCATACTTTGCCTACCATATGCTGTACCAAACAAAACAATTACATTCTTTTAAAACCATCTTGGCAACAGGAAAAATGCTTTGGCTAGACAGCATCATAAAAAGTTGCTGTTAGTTAGATGATTGTGTTATTGCAAATTACTTATATTGATGCATTCATAAACATACATATACTAACAGATAAATATGCATATACATACATGTTGAATTAAAATGGGCTCTGGTCCTATTCATGTAGGAGCAAGACAGTAAAGAACAACTTCAGAGCTGTTTCCTATAGGCAGTCTTAAGGCATTACTCAGTAAATATCTACTATCTGTACTCTTACTGCATAAAAGTTAGGAAGAAGAGATCTGTGAAAGAGCTCAAAATACACCCTATCAAGGTTGCTTTTTTTTGGCAGGAGCATTCTAGGAACAAAATCAGGTTTTTTTCCAGTATGCAGAAGTCTGCATTACAAATTGGATCAGCTACAGCAACTTGTCCGGTTCTATTGAAGTCATCTGACAGTTTCCTGCAACTCTTTACTGTGTTATATTTTTTTTAAAACTCTCAACAAAATAAAGAAAAAAATGCCCTCTCATGTCTAAAAGTTAAAACTGCTTCATCTGATTTTACAACCTCCACTGTGATTTTTACATGAAAGGTTTGTTTCTCAAGAGGTTTGCAGCTCACTTTCTGTCTTGATAAATTCTCCCAAAGGCTGCAGCCCTTTTTCTTTCACCATCAGCTCTGCAATCCAGTACTTTATTGCAAGTATTCTGGCTTCACAGGCACAGTTTGGAGGACCCTGCTGCAGCCTGACTTTCTGTTTGAGATTGGTTAGAAAGCTTCCTCCCTGTGTAGCTGTCTGTGCTCAGCAAGTGTAATCTGTGGCCAAGACTAAGTGAGAAAAATGAAATTCCTTCAGAGTCCCGTTCCCCCATCCCAATCCTCCTCTTCCCTTCCCCCAAGTCTCACCCTACAACCTCACAGAAAGCATTATTGCTGAGGAGGAGAAGTTAACAGCAGTTCTGGCACAAAGAATATTTTACAGTTTTGTATTTCAAGCACTCACCTGATTCCGCAAAAGTGATGATTTCTGAGGTTTGCTCCACAACTTCATTCATTTCAGCTCTTCTTCCAACATCATCCTCTATTTCCACATAACCATCCTCTCCCACCTTTCCCACGTGGAGTTTTTTGATGGCATTTAAAAGTGCTGCCTTGGGCACCGGCTGGGTGATGTTAGGTCTGTCCCTCAAGTGCAACATGTTCAGTATGTGCTTCTTTACTGCTTCCACCATCTCAGGCTGTGAGCTGGGCACATCCTTTGAGAGCGTGGCGAGGGCACATGATGGGCAGTCAGTGACTGAACTGTGCCCCTCCGATCCTGGGGTTGGGGAACTCCTCACTATAATCCAGCAAAGCACCAACAAAAATCCTCTCTTCCAAAGCAAAGGCATCCTGGCAGCAAAAGTTGTTGTGATTCCCTTTTTAAAAGGCCCTGCTTTTCCTCCCCCTTCACGTACAGTTTTTTTGGGGCTGGTTTGGTTTGTTTGTTTGTTTGTTTGTTTTTCCTTCTCTTCAGCAAATTCTCTGGAACAAGAACCAAAAGTTTTCTGTGAAGTTTTGTTTGCAGGTTCCCTCTCTGAATGCAATAAGTGCTGTAGATGTTTGTGGCTGTCAGGGAGAAGAGTTCTGACTCTGTCTCAGAGTAGGAGAGAGACACAGAGAGAGGGAGAGAGAGAGAGAGGACGGATTGGCCTAAAGTGAGTGAGTGAATGAGAGAGGGAGGGAGTTTTGTCTGTGAGTAAAGGCTATGATTAGGAAGGGGGAGGAACAGGCAGGCTGGCTTCCTTATGCTCATTGCTCCCCTAACACACACCTCTTCAAATATCACTACTCATGGTTTCTACCCTCCCCCCTTTCTAAAATCTCTTTTCATTCCTGTAAATTAATTTTTTTCCTTTTTTATCTTATTTTGTTTTTTCCTCCCTTTGACCCTCCTGGCTCCCCCCAGCTGTCAAATTCCCTCATCCTCCCCCTCCCCCTCACCTTTTTTTCCCTTTTTTTTTTTTTTGCTTTGTTTGTTTTATTCCTTCAACAGTATCACTGGCTTAACTAAACAGAGGAAACATGAATGAATGAAAAGAGTGAAACCTTTTGTTAATGAGCACCTTGCTCTTAGTCCTGCTTGGTTTTGTTAGGGGTAGCAGGAGATGTCAGATAGCTGGTGAATGAGATGGGGATGAGGGCAGGGGCTCTGAATATTTTGGAGGGAACATTATTCAGCCTTGAGGCAGAGAGAATAGACCTTTTCTGCTCACTTCTAAATGCTGGAGGTTATCAACACTGGCAAAAGATCTGACGAGGGCAAAATAACACTGTTGTTAGGAGGGCTATATAATACGTCATACAGCCTCCAGTTCTAATACACAGTCAGGCACTGAAAGCCTAAGCAGGAGTAGGTACAGCATCTGTGACATGCTAAGGTAGCGCACTCACATCAGAAATATCCCCAATTGTACACGAGTCTGTGCCTAGAAGTTCTCAGGCAGATATATTTAGTTTTGGGGTTAATCAAGTAATGTCTAAAAAATGCTTTGAAGGTGAAAAGTGTTACATGCCATCTGGCCAAAACATACTCTCTCCTGACTCAGGCAAATCCCTCATCAATGCCAATAATAATTCTGTCTGAGTGAAGGCTGAGTAAGATCTTCTACATTTGGTCCATGTTATTAGAAGGCACATTTTGTTTCATTCATTTAAACCACACAGAGCGATCACGATATTAGAATAACACACTGGGAATGAAGGCAGTCTGAAACACTGCTCGGAGACAGAGTTTCAACTAGTATTGGTAGACTGGCCACTTTATGCCCATGAGGGTTTTGCTCTGCAGTGAAAAGCCTTTCCCCATGTCACTGGCATTGCTTCATGTTGCCTCAACATTCTGTAACCTCTCCATTCTGTTCCTTACCTAGCAAGCGTGAAGTTAGCAGACTCCTTCACCCTTGAACTTGGCAGTGGAAAATTAGAACACTAGAGCTGAAAGACTCTAACTTTAAAAGGTCTTCCACTCCAGACTTTACCATGTACAGAATTTCTTATAACATCTTCTGCTTTTTTAAGTATTTGCCTTCTGCCTTTCCCCTACTCTGTCTGTCACACACCTCTTTCTTCTCAGGTGTGCTTACCTCCTGCCTAGAAAACATGTAATTTCACCATATTACCATCAGTTCTTGTATTGTAGTGGAAAGGAGTAATTTATAAATATAAGCACTATAAAGTCTGTAATTTCCATGAGATTACTGGAGGCTCATGGGCTGAGAGACAGGCAAGGAATTATAGTTAGAGTAAATGAAACAAACAGAAGTAATTGATCAACCAAAGTTTTACAAATGTTGTATATTGCAAGTCCTTTTCAATTAAGCTGTTTTATAAGTCTTTCACTGTTATAAGGCATCCACAGTATACCCTCATCTGAGTTTTACTGACCTCAGTTGCTATACTGTTATATACTGTTACACTTATGGGTCTGTCAGCATTATAAACCCTGCAGTCATTCTTATAAACACATCTTTGTAACACAAACCTGGCTATAATACATCTAAATTTCTTGGATCTTGTGAACAGCCCAAAGTCTGTCGTAATTATATGAAGTCTGAAAGTCAGCTTGAAATGGAACTAAAAGTTTAATTGGGTAAAAAAATAATGTCAGATTAAATATGCTTTCATTATTGGAATGCATATTAACAGATGACATAATTAAAGGGGTTATTTATAGTTCTAATGCAGCACCTATCCCAACAGTGTCTGATAAAAAGTAAGGGATAGGCATACATTAATATAAAATACAGATAAGTATTTTGCTTGCCATATATAACAAGTACGCTTGTCACAGGCAATCTCTGTTACACATAGGTATAACATAATTTACTTGTATGCCATGATGATGACAGATTTAACATTAAAGCATAACTTTCTAAAAAACAGTTTTCAAAAAGCGAGCCTGCTGATACCGCTGATACCTAGTTCATTTGTACTTACATATTTATATATACACACAGATATATATATATATACACACAAATACATAGCATTTGAATAAATATAGAAATAGTGGTTCAGTGTCTTTCTGTAGAATTACCTGAGCTGCAAAGCTCTGAATATGCATTCATTCAATATAACCCTGACAATATGCAACAGCATGCACAAGAATTCAAAGTTTCAGTTTTAAAAGGAAAAAGCTGATTTAAAGTTTTACCTCTCTAGTCCTGACTCTCAGAAGGAGACTGCTGTATTGTGCATTAAGAACTGCTGAAGTTCCTCTTTGTGGTATTTATAATGCGAAGCTTTATACTGTACTTCTCATGTGTACACTCACATATAATGCCTGTCAAAAGTAAGTGGGCCGGATCACTGTGCAGGATTGGTTAATCCTGTTACATCAGCATTGAATGTTTTTCCTCTATGAGACATACTTCTGGTAATTATCTAATGGAAAATCCTAATTGTCAGGCATGACAAAATACTGTGGATTCAACTTGTAGTGGTGATCTCTGTATCCATTTAAAGAATAGAACTTAAAATCAGAGTCAGGAAGACACACTTCAACTTGTTTTATGGATATTATTAGATATAGATATCACTGATACAGTTCAAACACAGAATTTGTCAGATAGTTAATTACTAGTTTGCAAATTGTTTTTTTCTTCTTTCATACTTAAGGGTATACCAGATAATCTATTTGCAAATTTGGATACTTTTCAAATTCAGGAAAATGCATTTGATTAAGAACCCTTTTGCTGTGGATGAATTTTTTTCTATTCAATTTTTGTATTACTATGTCCTTCTGTTAACTTAGAGATCCCTTTAAAGCCCTTAAAAATGAATCATATTGCTCTTGTCCAAGTCTCCTGGCTTCTTGACGTGCAGATTGCATCACACCATTAAAAGCTGTTTAGACATCTAAAAATAATTTACAATGAATGACAGGCCACATTTTTGCAAGTGTGATATTAACACATGTGGAATAAAGCAAAATGCAATTTTTATGTCATTTTACATTAGTGAAAACCAGAAATGACTGCATGCCAATTAGACAGTACAAAAGTAATATATTTAAGGTCAAAAGTAAATCCAAAATCCATCTCCTTTCTTAAACACACATAATAGCTGGCTTTATGTGGTACAATTTATGACAAATGGCATGATCATGCAGTCTTTACTCATTCAAAACACCCACTGATTACCAGAAAATCCCCATCCCTCAGATTTTTTTTTTTGCCTGAATTGTACTTATAATTGTATTTTTATGTCTTGTTGGTAATGTAAGTTTAATCTGTCTTGGAATATGGCTGATCTGAAGATTTAAGATTTTCAACTTACAGTGATACCAGGGAGTCTTCACAGCCGCATTGATTCCAACTGGTGTGTGCACTGCATTCACACAACAGCTTTGGTAGAACGAGCAAAACATCAGGAGCTAATGGGAAACATATGACCAGATAGGTTGTTTTGTTTCCCAGGTTTAATATGCATATAATAAGTTTTCAGGCTGTAACATGCTGTGGATTGAAGCCTCTTGAAGTAAGTTTCAGTAGCTTTCCTGAAATCAGACATTGGTGGTTCCATTTGGTACAAAGAACAGCTTTTTTTTTTTTTTTTCCCTTTTTTTATGGCCTTCACAGGCAATGAGAGACAAGCTTGAAGAAACAAATAATGAGCATGTTATTTTCAGGACCGTATTTTTAATGGAGATCCTAAACCTGAAAGTTTTAGCATAGAGCTTTTTTCAGCATGGAATTCTTTTTTTTTAATTTTTTCTCAGGACCAGACTGAACTTGGTTTTCACTAGCACCCTAAAACTCTTTGAAATTAGTTTCATACTGGTGGTGCTGTAATTTGGCAGCAAGACATACGCTCAGCAAGAGAACTTGTACTGCTCTGGTTTTACAGAGAGTGGAAAAAATTGCCCTGAAAGTAACAGAGTTGTCTTCTCCTTCGACTCGGAGTAGCTCCGTGTTTCTCCTCACAGCAGCTGGTGTGCGATTGCTGACCATCACATCCCTCCTGGTGATGCCTAGCAGTTCCGCAGCTTCTCCCGCAACGGCGGGGGAGTGTGGAGAGGGGGGGGGAGAGAGAGGATTTTCAGCGAATTCCCAGAGCGCAAGTGTGTGGTCGGTGACACAAAGAGAAGGCTACCGAGTGGAGTACAGAAAACACGTACGTGATTTATAGTGCAGGATAACTTTTGAAAGGAGATTAGGAGAAGTGAAAAACATTATTCATTTCAGAGCATGCTCTTTATTGCCTCAGGGAATTTGTGTGTAGCTTTACTAAAGGCCTAATGAAAGCTTTGCTCAGTGACTAATTTTTTTTTTCACACCTATTTCTCTCTTTATAAATATTTTTGTCCCCACCCCTCCACTTCTTTTCATTTTGTTGAACACAGCAACACCTGCTGGCAGTGGTCCGGGAGTACTGCTGGAAAGACCCACTGATCTAACTTCAGACCAGCTGCCATTAAGCACTGCCAAGCCATATTAATGAGCTGCCTCTATTTTTACCCCTTCCTGCCAGAAAGGGCAATTGCTCTTGGGAAAGATTGTAGCTGCTTGCTTTTTTTTTTTTTTTTCGTTTCTTTCTTTTTTCTTTTTTTTTTTTTCCCCAGCTACTTCAGAATCCAGATAATCATTGTTCATTTAGTGAAGTTGGGAGTTCTAACTTAAATTCTGATACCACTGATTAAGACCACAGCAAATATTGGAGAGATGCTGAGCCTGTCTTCTGGGCTCACGGGCATATTTTAGGTCTCTGATGGATCAGAAATAATTAAAAGAATGGGAGCTAGAGAGAAAGGTTTAATATTCCATTCTTTTTTTTAACATAGTTGTGGATTTTGCATTATAAAGTATTAAAGAAATGGCCTGATGCCACTTCATTACTCACCTGCTGAGGACAGTGTGATTTAAATGGCTATTTCAGAATCCTGAATTGCACACAACAGTATTTGTATATCTCCATGACTGGTTTGAAGAGCAGCCACTAGAAAACACATTGGCACAGATTTCTGCGCAAATCAGATGGAAGTTCACTCTGTTGTACCTTATTTTACTGTAATAGCAAAAAGAGATATGCAAGAAACTTATATTTGGAAGTTAGAATGTTTCTGCTTTTATATAAGTGAACCGATTAAGGCCAGTCTTGCTGTTGCTGCTAGCTCTTGTGCTTATGTGCTGTTTAGAAGGGCCAGGGATTTCAATCATAATTAGTGAGCTGGTCAAAAAATAAAGTTCATCTGAGGATAAGAACTCAGTCTAGAGGGTGGGGTAAAGAATAGCTTTCAAGTTCTTGCCTTTTTTTTTAATATTAATGGATGACACTTTTTGCAGGGGGGCAGGAATAAGTATAAATGTTCTGTTTTAAGATAATCTTATATAAAGTCAATCTGACTAACAGAAGCAAGTATGTTAATTTTCCTTCTAAACTATACCTATATCTTCTGCCGTGTCATTCATTGATCTTTTTTCTTGCCAACTCATGGAACAGTGAGCTGTTTCTTTAACAAGGATATTTTTATGTCTGTGTTATTTTAACGTATGTGTTGCCATTTCATACTTAAAAATAAAAACCAGATGATATGAATACATAGGCCAGGTGACATAGACGATGGTATTAGTGCAAGATGATATGACACAACTGTGTTCTATAATCAGACCTTTTTCAAAATTTTGCATTTGTGGGGGAAATCTGTTCACAAAGAGAATTTTATTGAATTTATAGGAAGTATGGATTAGAACTATAATTGTAGAGGGTAGTCCAAAGAGCTAAAGTTGCTTATTAGACAGGTGATTTTTCCATACATTACTGGAAAAATCTTTTTTTTTTCTTGACAAACAGCTCTGTAATGTGTAAAATGTCTCAAGTGATGCTGTCTTCAGAGATATTTCCAAAGGTTATGATTAGTCACACCAGTGATTCAAACCAAACAGAAAGGGAGCCCCAGATGACAGACCCTACTTGGTTCCAAGATGGGAAAAAAGTCTGTGGCTAATGTTGGAGCAGCATTTAACATTTATAGGTGAATTAATGCTATAATTGAAAGCCAGATTCCTCTTAATTAATTTGCATACCGTTACAAATTTTGACTGTTGCACAAAAGTTACATCAAAGTCATTCCTTATGTAATTGTACTTCAATCAGTGGAGCTTTATGAAGGATATATTTGGGCCAGCTGCAAAATAACAGGGAATGGTTTTATTTCTCCGAAAAGCCCTGAATTCTCTGTTCTCTGTTTCTTTTACTGTAGTTGGTCAAATCACAGCACATGTGATGGTGCAAGTACAGACTCCTGTCATCTTTTAGCTTTTAGGGCCAGTTCTTATTGCCACTAAAGTTAATGCTGGCTGTGGGACCAGGAGCCAGTTGAATCAAGCTTTGATTCTGAAGGTTAATATTAGACAATGGTGAATGGAGAGAGAAGCAAGAAATTGGGTCTTTGATAAAAGCTGTTCAAATGATTATTCATTGATGTACTTGCCAAAGTAATATTGCTTATGGATTTTAGAAAGATTTACAACTCTGTAAGAGGAGGATTAGACTCTTAATGTGAATTGGGGTAGTTCTGACTTCAGAGGCTAGGCTACATCGGTAGATCTGATCTAAAAGCATTTTTTTTTAATTTACCCTCTACTTCTAATAATGTCTGGTTTTTGGCTTTTCCTTTTAAAAACAGATCCCACTTTTCATACTGTATGAAAGGTCCAATTTCATCTTGTTTTAGCTCCCTCGATGATGGGGATACATTTTGCCTAGTATGTTTTGATTACTTCTAAATCTGCTGATGTGTGGGAGGGAACTGAATGAAGCTCATAAGCTTGCCACTTATGTTGAGCAGAACTCAACAAGAGGTTACGCTGGCAAATCTTCCAAAGCAGTCATCAGCACAGGCCATTGGGAAAAGCTGCAGTGTTACACATTGACAGATATTCCCTCTCCAGGAGAGTGGCCAGCAAAGAACTGGCATAAGTGAAATACTGAGGATACCATCAAGTGGCTTAGAAAGGGGACATTGATCTAGTGCATCATTGCTGCTTTATCCATGGTGATTCCCCTATGGAATCCCCTTTTCCCCTGAGGAAAAATAAATACATCCTGCAGGGGTAATGGTCTGCTGTCAACTCTTTACTGAGCAGAATATAAGACAGGGACCTAGGAAATCTGTATTTTCTGGCTTTGCCCTTGACTACTGGGTAACTCATTTTCCCATCTTTAAAATGGAAAGAAGCAAGATCTGTTGTCAGATCTGTAAGTTGGAAATGACAAACAAGACCTTGCTGTTGTTTGGTTTCTCATGACATTTTGGGATCTGAATGAAGCCATTAGGGAGGGCAAGATGCAGGGCCATAGGATTTAACTGAGATTGTCTTATGCCGGAGGTAATGTTGATGCTACCCATATATTCTGTTTTTCCTTGGTGCCACCTTGGTACCATCTCGGCACCACCTTTCCTGCTGTCCTTTAGCACAGCATTCTGAAGCAGTTTTCACTCTTCCATCACACAGGATCTCCTGCTGAGGTCCTCACAGGAGTGAGCACAAACAAATACCTGTGTCTTTGCTGAAAATAGCATTTTGCTATTAATTACCCAGTTCAGAAGCTCCTTGATTTGACAGGATGTCCAGTTGAAGCACATAATCAGAATATGCAGTTAGTAACACCATGCTGTATTCTTACTGCCAGCACTGGTTTTCATGTTGATGATTTAAAATAATATTTGGACTCCACCATAGCCATAGCTTACCTGTGGGAGATGGGCTGGGGTTCAGTGATTATTTTCAGGGAAACACAGGAAATTTCTGACAGCATTTTACATATTGGGAGGTGCAGAGAGTAAAATAAACAGTCATCATTTGTTGATGTAATGAAGCTGCCCCAGTTCCCTTTGCACATGCACACATTCTTTTAACAAGCACTGGAGCTGACCCTGAGTTTACAGATTCAAATGTAAGCCTGACTAAGTTTTGAGAATTTATTCCAGAATTTTCCTCAAATCTGGGGCTATAACAGTTGAGTTTTGACTTGGTAGCACTGAGGTTAAACCTTTGGAAAGGATATGGGGTCCTTAAACCTGTATTTAATTCACTAATCCACTTCCATTAATTTTTCTCATGTGACTTCTCATTTTATGGTTGAAATTTTATACTTGTAATTCAGAGCAGGTGGGATCTGTAACATGTGGATGGTTAAATATCTACTTGCCTGATGTCTTTGCCTACAGACTACAATGTGCATCAACAATAAGCTTGAAACTTGTTCTGTCAGGACGAAATTGTACATGCCAAGCTTAAAGGTGATTAGAAGAGATTTTAAAATAAGCTTTTTAACACCCTCAAGAGTTGGGGGAACAGAGAGTTGATAGGCAGCAGTGATGGCCAGTTGCCTAGAATATCAATTCCTCTTCAATAACTTTTGTATGCCAACTATGAACTTATGAACAGTTATTTTCTTTATTCATTGTTTTCTTATTGGTGTCATGCCCTCATGATGATTCCTGCTAAAAGGGGTGACATAAGGTAGCTCAGAATAAAGTTTTTGTGTTCAAACAGGGCTCATCTGTGTGTCTATGTACACATTTTTTAATTGCTCCTTTGAAGCTGCCCATTCAGGGATGGTAACCAAGCATCTAGGAAGTATAAAACCAACAAAGAAGTGTTCAGATGTTTCTCATGAAGCAGATTCTTTTTGAGGGGTTAGTTCTGGTTTGCTCCCGCCTCCCTGAGCTCCCCCCTTCCCCCCAAACTGAATTTAGCTCCTGTGATCAGAGCCAAATTGACAGCTTTGAACAATAATGTAATCTGCTTGCTCACAGGAGAGGTTGCCACAGGACAGCCTTCGTCACCCGTATTCTTGGGTACACAGAGACTAGCTCATGCTCTCAGTCCAACAAGTTCTTGGGATGCTCAGCAGAGCTGCCTGCTGTAGTGTCTTGCTTTGAGTGGGAGCTGAACTGAAAGAGGTGAGTCCTTTCATATAAAACAGGAAGCAGCAGATCTGGAAGTGACATTCAGGGCAGTGTTCCCAAAAGGTATCTGTAGCCAAGGGAGAGAAGGGTCTTGGAGGGATCATTTAGAGGTCTCCAAACTTAAAAATTTGAAGTGCAATCCAAAAGGCCAACAAAATACTGCACATTGTCAGGATGAGTGTTGAAAGCAAGACAGATGGCACCATATTGCCATCATGTAAGCCCTGGCTCTTCCACATGGTGAATGTTGTGTTCAATTTTGGTCTACATCTCAAGAAGGAAATTGTGGAGCTAGAGGAGAGCCACTAATGGGATTAACATTGTGAAGCAGCTGATTAATAGGAGGAAATTAAAAAGCAAAGACTCTTCAACTTGGAGAAGTCTGAGAGAAGATATGCTTGGGATTTAGAAAACTATGAAGATGGCGGTTAGGGTGAATGCTGAACTGTTATCCACCAGATCCTGGAACCTGTTGAAACTAGTAGGAGAAGATTTAAAACAGATACAGTACTTACACAATGGAGACTAAGCTTCTGGGATTTGTTGCCACGGGAGGCTGTGGAGGCAGACAGTATCAGAAAACTCAAAAAGGTCCATAAAAAAACACTGAAGGGAATAGGCAGAGGCATATCCTTTAACAACCTTAATAGAAAAATTGCAGATGCTGGAGAATTTGAAGGGACAGGCCCCCAAAGAGCAGCCAGATTCAGATTCTCTCTTCAAACATTATCTACTGTTGGAATGAGAAAAGGGGATCAGATGGACCACAAGTGGGACCCTGCAGGGAGTTTCTCATGTCCTTATGTAATAGTGAGGTTGCTCCTGTCTCCATTCTGTGGAAAGAAGAAAGCTCCTGAAGGTGATTCAGAGCAAGATCTAACTGTTCCTGACCTAAATCACCCTCAGAAAAGCCTATCTCTTGCCATCAATTTCAAAGAAAATCTACCCTAGACAAAAGTTGCTCTTGTGAATAACCACATTAGTCACAACTGACACAGGTTGGGTTTGAACTTCAGATCTGGAACTGAAAAAAGTGTCATAGGCAAAAAACCAGATCACTCAGTCATTTTGGTGAGTGTTTTTAGGAGCAAAACCACTCAGTATTATTATAATTATTATTGGCTAACTTTGATCACAAGCAATTGGAAACATTTCCTCAGTTGGTGATGCTGAAGCAATACGTCAAGCTCTGGTTAAGATGAAAAGTTGAGAAAACATCTTTTGTATACGTTAGACTGCTTTCTCATAGTCTCAAAGCTGAATCACTGGGAAAGGCTGCCTCTGCTGTCTAGCTGCAAAGATTTCCTGAATTGCCCAGGTATGGCCGGATGTCCTAACTTTTATGGGAAGCCTGCTGCATGTCACCGTCTGGAAACAGAAAGAGACTATGAGGCTGTGACTGCAGGATGACATCTGACTCAGAAAGAAGGGTGAAAGTCAGGAAGTGATTCTTTTATGTAAAACTATTCCAGAAAATTCTTCTGAACACTCCAGCTCATAGGTGTTAAATAACTGCTTAAGTGACAGTTTTCTGTTTTGTTACCTGATCTCTACATTCAATAAGCTATTTACACATGCAAATATAAACATTTTTGGACATACATTAATCGCATTACAGATGTTGTGAGGCAATTTTAGGCAACTGTTGAAAATCTTCTCACTCCAGAACAAAAAAAAAATTGCTCTCATGCATATTCTGAGGTTGAAAAATAGGCTAAAAGACAGCAAAAACTCCACGTAACCTGAGATTCTCTTTTTAACTAGTTATAGCTGTGATGTTAAGTATAAGAGATATAATGGCTGATCACTAGTAGCTTGAATACTTGGTATTCAAATGGCACGCAGATCTTTTCAGAAATCAACTGATTATTCACCACTATATCTTTTGAAATATTTCTTTGTTTAACTTGGAAGTTATGAGGTGGGAGGTTGCTCACAGTGCTTAATTGGCTGTCCAGAGCTACCAAAGAAGCCTGTGGTCAGGATGGAAATGGGAACCGTCCGTGCTTCCCAAGCTTTTCTCTCTGATTGCTGAAATATGTTTCTATCTACTTATGAACTATGAAATGATTCCAAGTTGCACAAACCCTCCAACAGAAAAATGTTTAGGATACAGTTAACTGGTCTGTGGTTGAACATTTCAATATCTGTATTACTTCTCATCTCATCTTCTTGCTGTTTTTTTCAGATATTACCTTTGGGACTATTTTTCACTGATTCATTTTAGAAATTACTTTCTGTTTCCTTCACAACATGTCTTTGTGAAAATGAGAAGCACAATGTTATTAGTGTCTGCACAAGTAAATGGTTAGCTTGCATACTCTATCTTTTGTTTAATTAATGTTTAAAAAGGTCATTTAAATTGTCCCAGCTCAGAGAACTTTTTAGTAATGTAATGTCAAACCTCTGCAGCTCCCATTTGAAAATGTTTTCTTACTGCTTGTGGGATAGAGAAGTTGAAAGTAGTGTCATGTGCCCTTTTTATCAGTGCAAATGCTGTCCACATCACGTGGAAAAGGTAAGTTGACAAAAAGAGTCCAAAGTATCTAACCTTCACTCAGGGTACCACATAATTATATACTGAACTGCACTACAAAAATGCTGCTAATCTGCAGGGGTAAGAATTCACCTGACACTGGCTGTGCTTTCACAAGAGCATTTCAATTCAGTTGGCAAATATTTCCAAGCGGCCAAGTCTAAATTTAGGGAGAACAAATTTGCAAAGACTAAATAGCAGGGAGGATTGCTATATGTCTCAATCAACTTGGAAAAAGAAGTTATTAAATACAGCATTCTTCCAGAGATTAAGCACAGGTTTGGCATTCTTCTCTATCTCTACATCCATCTCTAACTTTCTGTGTTATTGCTACTAAAATCCATGCTTCAAAGATATGTAAGTTTCTTTTGTAAAGACATTCTGGAATAAGCAATAAAGAAAAAAGCTATTGGAATACCAGCAGATGAGGCATAAAATGAAGATCAAGCAGATTCATGTTGGAAAGGCCATTGGGGTATTTTTTGGCCAGTGTTGAGTTTGTGTGTGTGCATTTAATGAACAGGGAAAAGCAAGAGCTTGTAGGCCAACTGAAACATCTTGTAACTATAAAATGAAGCAGAAGAGTTAAAATGCTGGCTCCCATTCAAATATTCCACTAGAAGTATCTTTCCCATTTCAAGGGCCCTTTGTGCTGTCAGATGCTGTTAGCCCCTTGTTAGTCATTATGAGAAAAAAACCCTCAACAACACACAACTAAGTATGGTCAGTTTTCTCAGCTGCTGTTGATGTCACTCCTTGCCCACTAAGAGTAAGTTACTGTAATAATCCTCCCCTTTTATTAATCATAACTTTATAGAAAGCAAGAACTGGGTGACATCATTATCGAAGAAGACTGGCTAACTCATACTCAGCTTTAGTCATCTTTGCTATAACAGCTTCTTCATGTCATATGAAAATAATTACCAGCTCTTACTTTCCATGTCTGACCACTCATCCCCTTTTTCGTCTTTATGAGGCTACAGGCCTCTGCCCATTTTAAACACCTGCTGAAGGTGTAATCTCTTTAGAGATGAAAAAGAGTAACTGAGAGATGGCACATTCCAGGGGATCTTCACAGCGTGAAGTCACTTGCTATATAAAGAAAGAGTGGTATTTATTAGAACAAAAGTATCTATCATCTTCCATAATATAACATTTAAGCACTTCAGATACAGGTTATTGGCATCCTCTGAATATCATTTCAGCATTGCTGCCTTTCTGCTGTGTATTTTCTGCTCTACTTTCGTTTTGGATAATGTGTTCTTTTTGTCTATATGTATATCTATCTATACAAAAAGGCACATAAGATATATTTCAAGAGTAATTTTTTAACTGTTGACTTTTTAAAGGTTTGATTTTTTGCTAAGAATCCTATGTCTTTTTAGTGTTTCTGACCTATTGCCCAAGGCCTAGGAAGAGATACACACTATTATTACTACTACTGTAGGATCAAACTTAAATTACCCTTAGATGCTACCAGTACTGATTTAACTTTATATTACATGTTATGTATTCAAATTGCTGTATGAAGTTATACTGAGACACTGGAAGGTTCTGTGGAATTCAAATGAAGTGCCCTATTCTACGCAGTTCTTCTTGGATAGTTATGTTTATCAACCAACTGTTAGTTAGATACCTGCTTAATGTCTACTGTGTTGATCTTGCCACATTCTTTTTGCATTTCAAATAGTTATTGATATTCCGTAAAACCATGGAGATTGGTACAGTTTATGTTTTCACTCTTTATTTTTTTTACTGAAGGGATAGATAATCAGTTATTTTGCCCTTTTCAATATCAGTGCTCAATATGCAATAATGTTTCTCACCCCTTGTACCTGTTTTACACTTATATAGGGGAAGTTTGACCTAGCGAAATCTTTAAATCACAGTGTGTATTGTGAGACTGTCTTTTTTCTAAAAATGTTAATTTTCCTATTATTTTATAAATATTAAAGAGTAATACTCTGGTGATAAGAGGGAACTGAAGTCAACTCCTTTATAATTATAAGTGAAAATGCACTTGACCTAGGAATGGTTAATATAAATAAATTATGGTGAGCAACACCTGTATTATTTGCTAAACCAGAAAGTAATCCAATATCAGATGTGCATTATGACTCCCATTTTCTTTCTTACGGAAAAATGCAGAACAGAAGTATGTGTCGTGCATGTTTTTTCTGCCATTATTGATGATAGAAAAGTTACAAATAGAATTTGAACTGAGGTATTGTTGGTTTCCCTTTTCTGCTTGATTTATGAACTAGTTGGGTCAAGAAATATTTCTTTCTGCAATTAACACCTATTGATCATGGAATTTTATTAGTATGTTTAGCTTCCCTTATCAATTATTTGCATTCCTCTGTGTCTAATTTATATTAATTGAAAGTGCTTGCTGTTCAATATTTCAGCAGAATCTATGGTTTTAATAAGTACTAAGGGCTTTAGGAAGAAAATAATATAACACTAAAGAACACCTATAAGGTGATTTATAGGAATACACATTACTATAGATAAGAACCTCTTAACCTCATGTCAGCTGAGTATGCTTAATCTTCCCATTGGCTTAGAATTGCCATAAGTTGCCAAAATATTTAAATGTCAGTACTACTCAACACTGTCTGGTTCATTTTAACATCTTATTATGTCTTATATGTATACATATACATATATATAAAAAATTAGTTGCCTAATTTTTTACTCCAGCCTAACTTGAAATGTGCTCTAACCTTTATAAGTAAGTTGTCCCTTTCAATTTTGGAGAACGTTGCTGGAAGAATGCAGGGAGCTTGCTCTGCTTCTGCCTGCAATGTACTTGTTCTGTGCATACAGGGGGTTTTGGTCTTCAGACCATTAATCTGGCACATTCCATGAAAATTAAATTCATGGTAAAAGAAAGTTAGACTTGAAAATAAAGAATTGTAGAATAACCTATGTTGGAAGGGACCTTTCAGATCACTTAGTCCAACTATCAGCCTAACTCTGACAAGAACCATAGCTAAACCATGTCTTCAAGCATTGTATCTACCTGTCTCTCAAATCCATCCAGGGATGGTTCCTCAATCACATCCCTGGGCATCCTGTTGCAATACATAATAACCCTTTTAGTGTAAAAATTTTTCATACTATCCAGTCCAAACCTCCCCAGGTGCAACTTGAGGCTGTTTACTCTCATCCTATCATCTGTTACTTGGGAGAAGAGACCCCTTCACCTCTCTACAGCTTCTTTTCAGGTGCTTGTAGAAAGCAGTGAGGTCTCCCCTCAGCCTCCTCCCCTCAGCTAAGTATTCCAGGCTGAACAATCCCAGCTCCCTCAGCCACTCCTCATAAGACTGGTGCTCCAGGTCCCTCACCAGCTTTGTTGTTCTGGGGATGCATTCCTGCACCTCAATATCTTTTATGAGGTGAGAGGCTAAAAACTGGGTGCAGTACTCAAGGTAGAGTCTTACCAGTGCTAAGCACAAGGAGATGATCACTTCCCTACTCCTGTTCATCATATTGGTTTTGATACAGTCAAGAATGCCATTTGCCTTCTTGGCTACCTGGGCACACTGCTGGTGCATATTCAGCTGACTGTTGACCAACACCACCAGGTCCCCTTCAGCCAGGCTGCTCTCCAGACACTCTCTCCCAACAATGTAGTGCTGTGTGGGGCTGTGACCCAAACGTGGCACCTGGCATGTTTTCTAATGAAACCATGTCCACTTTTTATCTGTTTATTATTCAGCTGCATATAGCTACATGACCTCAATTACTCTTTTCTTTAAAATATTCCTGAGATCAGTCAAATGCCCTTTTTTGCCTGGATCACACTTTCCTCCGATATCTCTGGTGCCACATCCAACATTTGCTAGTAATTCAGCGCTCCCACAGTTTGACAGATTTACTAACAGATTGTTACCAGGCTCACTGTTTAACAGGCCAATTTTAAAAAAAATAAAATTGGGGCTATGGTTACCTTGTGATTTGAGCATGCTAAGCTGGTTTAGTTTTACTTCAGATGTGTCCACTACAAATTTTTATTTGTATTCACTCTTAACGTTGCTCTTTATGTTCAAAAGATGCATCTTTGCTAAAAACAGAGGCATTGCACTCAGTTCAGATTTTTGGAGCCACATCTTCAGTCCTGTCCCACCCTTTCTGCACAACAATAATTCTTGTTATTGTACTGTTTTTATTGAAGAAAGGACCTTTTGCTGTTTGTTTTAAGTAAAGTGGGTAAATAATTGAAGTTTGTGTGACTCAACCTAACTTATGGCAATTTGCAGTCTTCTTGATCTACTAAATCCAGTTTCCTTCATGCATTTTTTTTTTCCTATAAAAGTATCTCAGAGCTGGAGCCTTTGTCAGATGTCTTCATGTCTTTTGTGGAATACAAGTCCATGGTTAAAGAAAAGTAAGTTTTGTGTGTCTATTGGAGGCCTCAGGACTGGCAGAAATGGTAAGTCATGAAAGCTGTTGAAATTGTTAACAATTTCCTAAGCTACAACAGAATTTAAAAAACCAAACCAAAAATTCAAAAGGACACAGATCTGGATAAAATATTCAGTTAGGGACATTTTCTATCTAGTGCAACCATTTTAATTTTTTTTAAGTGTTCATGCTCTTCTTATTTGAAAATGTAATTTCAAAAGTGTTTCAAAGTACTTTTGTCCATTTCTCAATGATTGGCACTTCTATTGGGACAGAAATTGCAGGTACTTTTTCCATCTTTGTTACGCAGTAAAGAAATTCAAGACAACTGCCTTTTTCTACTAAGCTTCAGTTTAGGTACATCAACATAATTTTTTTTTAATCTGGAGCACGTTTGCTCATAACCAAATTTTTCCATCTGAATAATTTCATCTGAGTTTTATTCCCTGGAACTGCACTATAATGAAGGGTCCTATTAAGCCACTACCTTCTGCCACTTGGCTGTCCCTTCATTTGACAAGATGCAAGTTCATTATATGCTGTAGTATTCTGATTCTGAGCAATTTAATCATACACACTAAGGTATAAAAAGCATAGCAACCTTCCTTCTGGCAGTCCCACTATTCTGTATGGTATCCAGCTGAAGTGATACAGATGGGTCAGCATTAGTTGCAAGATACCTGTGTGAATAGAGGAGGCTGATGATCTGTTCTACGTACTAGTATGTCAGAAGCTGAAAGGAATAATACTGAGATAGAGATAAGCAAGACGACATTTCTGGCCAGTTGCAGCTATTAAGCACATTCTGCAGATGATCCTCTTCAGTCTGGCTCTTTGTCCAGTAGACAATTGCATCCCACAGTTCTAACTTTCCATCACAGTTATATCTGCATGATGCCCTTCCTACAGCCTTTCTGCACAGCAAAGATGTGATGTTTAGAAGTTGTCACCCTTCACTTCTAAGTTAATTGTACCCAACTAGAGGGAAAGATTGTGTGGTGACTGAAATGCATAATGCTCAGTTTCATTTGTGACTGTAGAAGGATCAGCTGGCTTCAAAACTGTTCTCTTTAACTTCCACAAGTTACAGTGGATTTCTAACATTTGTTCTCTTACTTTCACCTTTTGCACTGCAGGCAAAAATAAATTCTGTGTACCTCAGTGAAATTTAAAATATGTCTTGTCTTCCTGTGCTCCATAGATCAGCACAGTACAGAAGTTCTTACATCCTGTGGAGTCAACATGTCTTACTTACTGTGATCTTAGTATGCAGTGCAATATAACCAGATTCTTCTTTACAGACCTTGTCATTGGAAGCTGGAAGTATCCTGAGAACAGCAGCTTAGTAGAAAGAGTACCTTTTTCCTTTAACCACTATTCAACTTCTAAACAACGTTCATTTATAGCTTTTGCTTCCTGACAGACATTAATTTGTATATTGAAACCTCAGATTACTAGCTTAATTTGTACAACTTGACCATTTCTAGTCAGGAAAGTCTTGAGTGTGAACCCTCATAGAGGATGAATTATCTCAGGTCCCACAAGAAACAGTCCCTCTAGGTCATGGTTGAGGTCATTATTAGAGTGTTTTCCAAAAGCTTGTCAGTATTTGGACCAAATTGCTTGATTGTTCTTGGGGGATTCAACCCTGCAAAGTACTGAGAGCTTCTGATTGATACTGAGCACTATCAGCTTGCATTTGGATTAAGATAAAATTGAGGACACTCAATTTGTCTTGAAAATGTTTAGTAGTTCATGAGACTGAACCCTGACCGACTTTTTCTATTCCACTTCAGTGTCCCTAAAGATTCCTAAATTTAATTACACAAATTTTGCAGAGTTGACACTAGCGCATACCATTGGTATTTGAAACTGTCAATGGAGAATTGGATCACTCAGCCTTGGTTTTAATAGCATTTTCTAAATCAGTAAAAATATATTATTTAAATCCCATGTAATGTAAATGTAATTAAACTGTAGTCTTAATGCAAGACAGTGCATGCAGAAATTGTTGGATATTTCTCATGTACTTGAGGGGAAAAAAAGACATTGGGTTTAGAAGCTCTTTTAAAAAGCCTAGTGAGGGCTTAACATTTCTCTATGCACTCCTTGAAATCAGAGATAACCAAATGATGAGATAAGAGGATAACTCTTTTTGTGTTGGTTTTAATTCAGTGAAGGCCTCCCAGTGCATATTCCTGTTGGAGTTGATAAATAGCTCCTTTGGGATGCTGTAAGCTCCACTCAATGTATTTATGGAATACCTTCTATTTACACAGATCACATATTTCTTGATCAGACCATGAGGATCAGGAGAGAGAAAAAGTAGGCATCTTTTTTTCACTTCTGGACAGTTGTTTTATGCTCTGTTTTATGATTGTCACAAAATTAAACTGGTGGGATTCGGGCTAGCATTAACCCTAGAAGATAACATCTTCCCAAACCCTAAACCCATCCAGTTAAAGGGCCCATTAGCCATTACTTTTCTGATTTAGACTAAACAGCCACACTATAAAAGGAAGACATACCGGGAATGAATAAGAAGAAAGGCTGTCTTTAAATCCATCTCACAAAACAAAAGCATTTTTGATGCATTGTCTTTTTCAGCTATACCTTTAACACAGCTTCAAATTCTTCTTCATTATCTTTGCAAGACCACTAACAGCACTGCAATGACACCCTTAAATCTCTGTGGTATGGATACTGCTCATGTGAGTTTGGCTCAGGGTTGTCCTTCTCCTGTATGGGCTTCTGTAGCTATTTCAGATGTGCCTGATGGCTGAAATACAGTGGTTGTAGTATTACTGATGAGACAAATTACAGACAATAACAAATGCTTCCATCATGAGCTCTTCTCCTTTGAGTGGGAGGAGAATCTGATTCACACACTCCAATCTAAATGGGTTGCAAGTTCTGAGATAAAGAAGAAATCTTTCCTTGGGTCAGAGATGGTGAGATTTTTTTGATTTTGCCTTCTAATTTGCAAAAGTCATGCATTATTTCTTAAAATCTTTCTACCCTAACATGATGCTAGATCCCAGTACTTAGATACTGATGATGCTTGATGCTATATTCTTTCTACAGCACATTACAGTTCTGGGTGCTCATTATTATTCATCATCTTTCTTAATTGTGTTACATAGGAACTGTTTTATGGCCTGTGACATGTGGAGTAGATGTTCTGTGCACTGTTTGCAATTAAAAATCTAATTCATAGTAGCCTACAGAGAGAGGAACGGCTCACAGATGGTTCCAGATGGTCCTTTCCAGTTTTGTATTCTCACATTTCTATTACAGTTGAAGAACAGTGGCAGAAAAAGGTAAATGGCAATCTCTGTAACCTCTTCTATGGATTTTCAGTACTTTTTGATCTTCATTTCCTTTGAAAGAATGAAGGAAAAATATGTTACTTGAAATGAAATGCAGAAATGAAGAGTGAAATACCAGGTTAAAAAGAAATAGTATGGGAAATTGTTTTACCATAGTTACTTGGAAAGTTCTCACTAATGTATTTTTATCATTTTGCTTTGAGTAGCTAGCTGTACTTTGCTCCAGCTACCGAACCAAGAGCCCATCAAGCATTTTAAACCTTCAAATAACATCTAAAATCTAGGTAT
Source organism: Turnix velox (assembly GCA_013400935.1). Taxonomy (NCBI): domain Eukaryota; kingdom Metazoa; phylum Chordata; class Aves; order Charadriiformes; family Turnicidae; genus Turnix; species Turnix velox. Next base: position 36,902 of record VZTY01028197.1, read on the forward strand.
TGCTTCTTCTCTGATATTAGTAGATTTAAGTTTCCTTTATCTAGGTAAATCACAGCTTTTTCCAGAATGACACAGATGCACATCTATATCCCTGTCTTTAACTGTATCTATGTCTTGCTAATAATTTCCATATGAAATGCTCTGTATCTTGCAAAGCAGACCTATGAAATTTCTGGTACTGTGTAAATACTTCATGCTGAAGTGCCTACATGTTTTACGCAACTTACACACATGCCCCCTGATGCAGAGGAATGAAGCAATATGGTGAAGAAAAACCTCAGACCAAAGGGAGTCACTGAAATGCAGAAGTGGGAGAATAGATTTGTTACAGGAAGGGTCCCAGACCTTCTCTGCAACAAGTAACTTGTGCACTATTACAACAATAATCCATACCACCAAGTGGACAACTTATCTTTGTTGGACAGTCACACAAAATGCATCCTAGTTAGCAAGGTCAGAGCAGTTCTGATGTGGTCGTTTTCTACATGGTGCATAAAACATGACTTTCATGCCCTATAGCTGTTAGTTGTGGAGATAAGGAACCAATTGCACCCAAACACATTTGGAAGCTCCCACTTTGGGAAGGCCATGTTCTGTTTCTGTGACTGTGTATTTGTGACTCTTTGTACTAGAGTTGGAGCTGAGCAAAACTCTGAATCCAGAATTAGAGAGATGCAAGATGATCTCTGGATTCAGATCAGATTTGTAGCTCAGATCCATCTCTGCTGTGTTTGCATGGCTATGGGTGAGAGGTGGTGCTTATTAGTGTTAGGCTAGCGAACTGTGTATATAAGACTTTGAAACAAGAGAACCAGAGTGGAATAGTTGTGGGATTTTGATGGATCAGGATTTCTTTTTGACTGAAAGGCTCTGCTAGTGTCACTCTGGCATACTTTCCATGTTCCAGTGCCTAATAGGAAAATCTCTAGCCAGTGGGCTAAAAGCCAGCCAACCTTGTAATTTATCAGTTTCAACTAGGCCAGTGTCTCAGAGCTGAGAATTAGATAGAAAATCATGAGACAGTTGTCTCCTGACACTCCCGAAATGTATGGCAAATGAGGAACTGTGGTGCTTTCCAAATTTACTGATTTTTCCCTGAACAGAGAATATTCTGGACCAAATCTATGCCGTGTTCTGTTCATCAAAACATTTTAGAAAAGATTCATTTGGTTTGCTATGTATAAACTCATTTTCAGTGCCTCAGCTTGCAGAAGTATTCAGCCTGAGATAAAACATTGGCTATTTTTTCTCCATTTCAATAAGTAATGGGGAAAGAAAATTTACTCTTACATCTTTTTCCTGTCACGGATTTCACACATTGTATTTTTTTTTATTCTCTCCTTAGTCTGTTAAGGTCTCAAAAGACACCCTGACAAGTGATTTCCCTCATTTCTTCTGAGCGTGAATAATCCCAGTTAATTCTGTGCTGATGGTTTGTTTTGTTATTAATTTATTTTAGTCTAAGAAGCTTGAAACAGCAACATTATCTCAAAATGTTTAAACTTTATCAAGTCACAATAAGACTGTAGTTGTCTGGATGTGTAGATAAATATCTGTTTTTGGCACATATATGGCCTTCATTGATGCAGTCTTCAAGCATCTTGAAATCCTAATGGGGTTTTCCTCCCGCTGCTGCTGCTGGGGAAGCATTTTGCAGATGGGAAACTGAACTGCGGCAGGAGTCCAGGAACTCTGGGAAGTCCAAAGTGCAAGTTCACAGCAGTGTCCACTAGGTCAAGCTTACCCTTTTACCATATCATCAGAGCAGTTGCAGGAACAAAGTGAAAGCAACCTTGTTTATTTCAATCTGATGAGCAGCATCTTGACAAAGAGTGACAATTTTTTGCATGCAAGCATTGAAAGAAACTTCTTGGTTATTGCAAATGAGATACTTTTTTAGTTGTCCCATCAGCAATTGCCATATTTTCCATCTGTTAAGTTGCTGATGTTCATATGTGCACTGAATCCAGGAGAGTAATTCTAACATAACTCATCCCCCTCCCTGTTTATAGAGTTGGTAAAAGAACAGGGCAGTGTAGAGATAGAGGCACAGATTTGCTCGGGCCATCAGGTCCTCTTACAGCTGGCTCCACTTGAAATTTTTATAGTCCTTTTATTATCTGGTCCAAAGTGACTTACCGGTCTGTACCTTTTGGTGTGATGTGAAATGGGAATACGGATGTTTTATCTGTACACATCCAGTACTTAAGAGTCATTGAATTCTGTTTGGAAGGGACCTTTGGCGGTAACTGCACTACTTCCTGTGCAGAGTAAGGCCAACTTTGAAGACAGACACGGCTTCAGGATTGAATTAGGAGGCCAAAGGATGTCACTGCTTCTGCCTGGTAGGTCAAACTTCATGAACCCTATTATGGGTCAGGGGAAGCCCATGCAGCAGGGCTTTAGAGGGCTTTACATTAGTCCCTCATGCAGGCATTCCCGGGATGCTTCTAGGTATCCTGGGCACTACAGAAGGCCAGGGCTTGGCACTACAGTTGAGTGGGTCATGTGCTCTGCACTGCAGAAGCTCCTTGTCAGTCTCCCTACTGTGCAGGAGACATAGCAGCCCTTAAGGAAGAGGTGGGATGTAAGAGAGTAATGAGGACGGCAGCCAGCACGCCATTACTCTTGTAGAGTAACTGTGGCTTCCCAACTTGTCTGTCCCTGTAGCTACTGCTCACTGGGAAAGGGGCGGCAACAAGGAAACTCATTCCCCAGGAATAAAATACAATACTGAAAAGGCTTATTGCTCCCCTGTTTGACTCTTATTCTTCAGTTCCTGCCTTAGGGAAGTCAGACATTTCCCTTTGGCAAGGAATTTGGCCTGCACGGTGAAAACGGAAAGCGAAAAGAGAAGCTTCTGCAAATAAACCGCAGCCGCTTCACTCCCGAGTGCCTGGAAGCTGCGCCCCGACAGCATCTCTCTTGCCTTTGAGTGCGAGCGAACTAATCCCCGCACAACCCGAGCCTTTAATCGGCAGGTTAATTAGCTGGAAGCGCTGATTAATGCGTTTCCCCAACTTGGTCGGTGTTCGAGCGCCCTCTTCTGGTATTGACCGCCCGCCTGTGCCGGGGGGGTGGAGGGGGAGTAACCTCGCCGTGGCGGAGGGGAGGGTGTAGGGGGAACTGCCTTCATCCTACTCTTCGGTGCATGTGGTTAAAATTCCCAAACTGCGTGTAGGATGTCGCTGAGCGTTCAAAACACGGTCTAGCCAAGTTTCCCAGACTCCCTCATACTCCTCTTCCCTACCCGCTGAAAGGCTTTCCTTTTTTTGCTATGTTGTTTAGTGTCCGGGAGAAAGGTTGAATTACCTTCTTCTTTTCTATCGCCGTATTCTCTCATGGTGTGCAGAGACAGGCATGACCTTACCTTTGCACTTTAGTCAGGAGGCATCATTTTGAACTATCATGTTTCATCTCTTCCAAGCACCCGAATCTAACGGTCTGTGTTGTGCAGAGACCTCAGAGCAGTAAATCTGAGGAATTTAAGGCTGCTCACATATTGGCATATATATATATATTCTTCATATTGTCATTGATTTCTTGGCTGAGAAGAAATAATGTATGTATCTTGCAGTTTTGACACCATGACCACTATTAGAAGATGCATAACTTAACAAAGGCATTGTAGCTAGACTAATGATGTTACAGTGAAAGTAATGATTTTGCAGTCCAGTCTGGGTATAAGTATAGTTTTCATTCATTCAAATATCTTTCCATACATTCAATGAGCTGCAGTCCAGTGGAGATTTTTTTTTTCCAAGCTATTCTGTAAGTGATTCTTCAGTCCGTTACAGGCTCCATACTCCAGTGAGACAGGAACTGCATGAAGAATCACAGTCATTTACTGAGATAATCAGAAAAAAGACAGAAATTCTACATAACTATGGAATAGTTCCTGGATGGCGAGAAAAGGGAATTTCCCTGTTATGGGACAGAGATTTCTGTTTCATGTGCAGAACATTTAAGGAAGCTGGGTTGAAGGAGGCAGGAGTGCTCTTCAGAGTCAGAGCAGCCTTTACTCTTGTTCAGCCATTAAATCAAATGTCTAATATACTGTCTGCTACTATCTGAACCCTGCTTCTGACTTTTTTTCACTCACTCAATGATCCAGGGAAAGCTCTGTAGTTGTGTAAAGCTGGACATGCCACATGGTATGCAAGGTAGCAGGGAAAAAAGCAAACCTTTGACTTACAGGCCATTGAGTTGGCATTGACTGGGGTTGTGGGTCAGCTACAATTATCTGGGGTCTGCTGTTCTCTTCTGCTGTCATGTCATCTGCCTGCAACAATGTGCTGACCGAGTCTGCTTGTCTATTGTAGTGGTTGTCCTACTAGTCCTTTGCCCCATAGTGCATTTCTCTATTTCAGTTGGTGACCGTAGCAGCTACTCTTGTTTCTGTCCCTCTTTAGTCACGGCAGGAACAGGAACAAACAGATTTTCTCCTGAGCACAGATATCACCCTAGGGTGTGGGAATGTGTTCTTTGGGATCCTTGCTCTTACAAAGTGTGAGTCTCTCTTTTGTGTTCATGAAGTTCACATCATCACAGTGCTTAACTTCTGATTCTGGTATTTAGTATTAGAGACAAGGGTCACTCAGACAACCCTCTCAGACAACCTGGGCAAAGGGAGTCTTTGCCCAGTAACTAGACAACACAATGCATGCTGCGTACTGTGCGTAGTACTCCACATACCCTAACAACTTGCAGAAGGTATTAGTGGAAAAAACAGTAAAGAGAAGTTAGAGATGTGTTTTGTTCAGTGAACTATCTGCAAAATGAGACTTGGTAATGACAAGTAAGAAGTTTCCTTGGAGAAGGGTTCCAAAGTGCTTGTGGGACTGACAAGTACAGCTAGCAACAAAAACGCCTATGGGTAAAAATGTGTATCAAAAGAAAAATAAAAAGAAATGCTTAGAAGAATTAAAGCTTTGGCTTCTCTTTCTGTGCTTCCTCAGGAAAAGATATAAACTAGCAGTTAAATGTTGTGATTCATCTCAGCAAAAACTGTAGTGCTGTCAGAAAGATCTGAGATGTGTTAAACTTCTGCAGATGCTGATTGAAGTTGTATCAGATCTGCTTGCTCATGAAACTTGTTCCCTGAAATTTTCACACAATCTCATACCCAAACAGCTCCTAGAATGGCTGATGTGACACAAGGTTCTACTTCTGACCCAAAACACGAGGGATTTGTAAGCATTCTTTTTTTTCCAAAGTAATTTTCTTGATGTTGTAGTGAATATGGATGATCTTTTACTGACAGCATGGTAAGTGTAATGGTGCATGTGGCTTCTTGAAGACCCATGGGAATAACTGGTCCTGCTGTATAACAAAACAGTACCCAAATACTGGAAATTAGCCAAGAGCTACAATTCCCAGTGACAGCCCAAAAGTGACAGAGAGGACTAGAGTCACCTCTTTTGTCCATGCAGGCTTTCAGAAGGGCTGAGGGACTAAGAGGCTGTTGCTAAGTGAAAGAGTTTTTATTCCCCTCTAGATTAATTTTAAAGGGCATTTCTGTCCAGTTTGCTCAAAAAGTTTATCACACAGCTAGGGCTTTTGTTGTCCTTGGCTAACAGAAAGCAAAACCCAGCTCAACTGCTTACTCAGAAAGAAAATTGTGCTTAAAGTACATTTCTCCTCATCTTCCCTACTGCTGTTCCTCTTACTTGCTTTGAAGGAGGATTATCTGGAGGTGATCTTAGATAATGTCATTGTCAATTAAATACTTAACTCCCCCACCAAGTGTAGTAACAGTGTTTTGCAGTGGTGCCTTTTGTGGAGATTCGTGTGCTGCAGGAACAGGACTGCCATCACTACACTAAATCAGTTTTACTCTGATCAGAATACACAAACCAGATGGCAAGAACTTGAAGTCATTAATACAGTGTTTGACACTGCATACTTTTTTCCACTTCACTGTTGCATATTGCAACACCTAAGACTGTTTTTTTCATGAAAGGGAGTCTTTGGAAGAGTGAACAAATTTTACCCAGAAAATCCTGAAGAAGAGCCCCATCACAGCAAACAAGCCCATTCCTCCTGGTGCTTTGTCACTTCCACAGGGAGAGTGGGAGAATTTAAATCAAAATTTATTATAATAAATTAGAGCAACACTTCAGATCTCAGCATTTTTGTCTCAGTGCTTGCTAAAGATGTGAAAAATACTTATTTCTATGAGCTGTTTCCCTCCATCACTAGTGAAACCAAGTCTCTTGATATTTACCGGCATCCCTTGAGACTCATTTGCGTGTGTGAGACAGGTGTGGAGCATGAGAGTAAAATGTGTCTTCAGTGTCCTTCACTCACCCTCTTACCTGCTAGAGTGATTATTAATGATTTTACAGCAGCAAAACTAGATCTCAGCAAAGATCATGCTGAAATAGGGATGAACTCCTTCCCATCTGCTGAACTATATGGTAGCACACTTATATAACGTGCCACTGTCCTCTGTTGCAATGAGAGACCAGTTTTCCCCCCTCCATGCTTATGCTGATGGCTAGCTGAGGTTCCACTTGTGTCTTTCACTGGCAACTGGGGCAGTCATGTTTACAGTCCATGGTTGAGAGCCCAACCTCAACATGACATTTCTTCCTGGCTTGAACCATCTTTGAAGCTGGAGTGGACTTTCTCAACCATAGCATGGCCCTCTGAATGTTCTGAGCAACTGATATACCTCACTGGGTGTTCACTCAGTAACTTGAACTGCTGATATGCTTTGCCTTGCACATCTTGATTTGATATGCATAAACATTATACTGTACTAATAGTTTATTAGTTTTGGCTTCTCTCTGCAATTTAGAGTAGGAATCATATTCTAATAAATAGGTTTTTAGGTCAAATTCTCTCTTGCTTTTCCCATAGTATGTCATTTCATGAACTTGAGTCAGTTTTTTTCATTTGTGTTCTTTGGAACTATCATGTCTTTTATCCAAGCGTATATCCCACGCCATAAAAAAACTTGCTCTATGCTAACATTTTTCCATACCTGTGATGCTATGTTTTTCCTAAGCTGCCAAAATCATCATGTTTCTCCTTTTGACAGTGCAAGGTTCTGTTCATTATTTTTTTCCTAAAATTACAAAATTGTGGGGATTTAAATGCTTTTTTCTTACTTCGTCCTTATAAAACAATGGATGTTATTTTCTACAAAACTAGAGGGAAGTAATATCTCTCTCTGATAGTTTTCAGACTGTGCAGAAAGAAAAGGGATTTTTATTTTCAGTTAGTGAAGATCTCTTTATTGTCTTAGGAAGCACGTGACCCATTCTGAAGTCAGATTATCTGGAGATCTGTTTATTGCCTTGCTAAGCATGTGACCCATCTTGAAGACAAATTATCTTCCATATCTGTGTTCTAGTTGTGGCTAAAGGCAAAAATGTTTGTAGAATACGTTTTCAATTAGAATGCAATTAATTTATATAAGTATTATGCTACACTTGAAACAACATGTCAAAATTCTCTGTATCAGCAAAGGCATAATATTTGTGTTCCATTTTGGAGTAAATGGTGGCTACAGTATTGTGAAGAGGCATTGGTATAAATAAATTACTGTCTTGCTCTAAGTATGTACACATTTCTGTGAGAGGTGCATAAAGAAGACAGTAGCTTGGTCAAGCAAAATTATTTCACAATAAATGAACAAAATTCTTGGTGGTTCAATGTTTGTTTATATATCTTGGTTTTATATATTTGTTTATATATATATTGTTTATGTATAATGTTACACAAATGTTACTTTTGGCAGGAATATCTTCAGTAAGCTGCAGAACATTCCTGCCCAACTTACCTTTGTCTGAAGTCACTGAGATAGGGAAGTGAGAATTGCTTTTGTTCTCAGAGAGGTGTGTTTGCTTCAGGACTTCTCCCAGTCATAAAGCACTTCTTGCTGCAGGGAAAAAAAGTGCCAGTAATTGACTTTTAAGCATTTCAAACATGGATTGCTTGAATTACTTCATTCACATGCCAGGATGTGAGCATAGGCCAGGGGACAGAAGATGGGGCAGTTGTGAAATTGGGAGAAAATACCCCAGAGAGGGATTGCTGGGGCTGATGTCAGCATAGTGCTATAGATATGCACTAAAGGCATGCTTTGGACTGTGCTGAAGCAAGGACATGCCTGAGCTAGTAAAAGGAAAAACTACTGTAAATCATCTCTTTCTGCTAGTTTTCAATTCACAGGTAGATGGTGTCTGTTCCATCAGATTTCAGTTCAGCATTATGCCTCTTTATTACAGGGGAAAATTTTTGATGTCTTCCAATATGATCAAACATTATTTGTAAACTAAATAATCAGCCATAATGAATCCATCACTTCTTTCACTCCTCAGCTATCTCTGGTACTGATTTTTAGACTGTCTCAGGAGAAGATTACTATTGACTTAACTGGGCAGAACTTACTGTAAAAATTTCATGCAGTTTATGGAAATGTAGAATTTTTTTCATGATGGAGGTTTATCAATGAGTTTTTAAAAACATTGCCACAGCAGGTTGATCAGAATATATATATGTGCTCTGTTTGATGTTGAGCAGATGGCTGGTACATGAATATTGTTCCCCCTCTTCATTAATAAGTGCAACAAGTATTTCTCTCTTATCATGTGGACTGCAAGAACAGGTTTATGAATCTGCAGATATTTGTGGTGTTAGGCCTCTGCCATATTATCAAACTTAATTTTTTTTATATTAGTGTTTAGCTAATAGAATTTCTTTTGGAAGGTGGATCATTAGGATGATACTGATGCCTGACAATTTGGTGGCCTTCTATGACGGAGTCACATCATCGGTGGACAAAGGTAGAGCAACTGACATCATCTACCTGGACTTGTGCAAGGCATTTGACACTGTCCCGCATGACATTCTGGTCACCAAACTGGAAAAGAATGGGTTTGACAGATGGACCACTGGCTGGATAAGGA
>VZTY01028197.1:45860-123040 GCA_013400935.1 Turnix velox
CGCTGTAGGCTTTGCTCCCCAAGCTGGGCAAGCACACAAAGTCCTCTTGACAGGCTTGAGAGGTGGGCCCATGCCAACCTCATGAAGTTCAACAAGGCCAAGTGCAAGGTCCTGCACCTGGGTTGAAGCAATGCCAAGCACAAATACAGAACGGGTGGAGAGTGGCTTGAGTGCAGCTTTGAAGAGAGCCAGCAGTGTGCACTCGCAGCCAAGAAGGCCAACCAAATCCTGGGTTGCATCAAGAGGAGTGTGACCAGCAGGTCCAGAGAGGTGATTTTGCCCCTCTACTTGGCACTGGTGAGACCCCACCTGGAGTATTGCATCCAGTTCTGGAGCCCTCAGCACAAGAAGGACATTGAGCTATTGGAGTGGGTCCAGAGGAGGGCCACAAAGATGGTGAAAGGGCTGGAGCAACTGCCCTATGAGGACAGGCTGAAGAAGTTGGGGTTGTTCAGCCTGGAGAAGAGAAGGCTCAGGGGGGACCTCATAGTAACTTATCAGTACCTGAGGGGGTCTTACAGAAAGGCAGGGGAAGGAATTTTTAATATGATATCAGATGGGAAGACCAGAAACAACGGATGTAAATTGGAAGGGGGTAGATTCAGGCTAGATATAAGAAAGAAATACTTTACAGTGAGGGTGGTGAAACACTGGAACAGGTTGCCCAGAGAGGTTGTGGACGCCCCCTATCTGGAGGTGTTCAAGACTAGGCTGGACATGGCACTGAGGAGCCTGATCTAGTGGGAGGTGTCCCTGCCTATGGCAGGGGGATTGGAACTTGATGATCTTTAAGGTTTCTTCCAACCCAAACTATTCTATGATTCTATGATTCTGATTCTATGATTCTATGATTAGAATTATTGATTTCCATCTCTGTGTGAGACTTTTTTTTTCCAGATCACATAGATGTGAGGGTTGTGTTGGTTAGCCTCTCTGTGATCTATGACATCTGTAGCAAGAAAATTTTTAGCTAATTTCAAAGCTGAGCAAGTATTAATCCTAATAACAGAGATACAGCTGCATTTTTGACCTAGAGGGCCATTATTTCATTAGCCACGATTAACTGCAGCATTATTCCATTTTTTTCCTGGGGGGGATTTATGTCAATGTACAGCTTTACTAATGGGATAAATTATAACCAATGTGCCAAAACCTGACTCAGCTGAAGTCAATAGCAGCAGTACTGTTGACCTCACGTAGCAGAATGACCTATTTGAAAGCAGTTGCCATGTCCTCTTATCTCAACTTCCTCATGGCTTTTTGTGTCTGGAAGTGTAAAAAAGCCAGAACTTTGGTGGGTTTTCTAATCTTTCTGTATGCTTTAAGCAACATGCTATTGTGCTGCTTTTGCAGGACATTAGTATATCTGTTACAGTGTCTAGTTCAAATTATACAGCTCTGCCTCCATAGTTTGTTTTGGTTTTTTCTTGCCCTGCATTTGCTAAATCTACAAAATGATCTGATTTACTGCCTTCCTGTTACCGAGCTGTGGGATGATCTTGTAGCTTTAATTGTTTGACATATCCCTAAGAAAGGTTTTAATTTGATTTTTAAAGCATAATCGATCAAAAAAAAGTTTTACTGGTGGGTATTCCTGACTCTTATTAAATGAATATGAGTTTTTCTTGCTCTGTAAACTATTTGTTCTTGTTTAGATTGAGCTTTTCACACTTTAAAGTATTTTTGGGATGATGTAAAATGGACTGTCCTATTTGATAGCAGAGATTTAATACCATTTACCTCAGTCCAGCTCTGTCATTTTTACCAGCTGAGGATTTGGCGCTGATCTCTGCCACTTTACTTTCACACAGACTCTTTGCCAACATCTCTGATCAAGGTTAAATGAGCGTATCACAGCAATCGGAGAAAACATTGTTGATTCATTCTATACTCTACATACAAGCCTTTATTTTATTCCTGTCTGTTCATAGATGCCTGTGTCCAGTGCCAAGCAGCTATCTAAACATTGAATATCTGCTTGTAATGGAATTATGCAGTTCCTTTAAAATCATGTTTGAATTCCAGGTTTTAAGGTAGTAACATGAATAGGCCATATCACATTGTCTGTGGTAGTAAATGAAAGAAAAAGGTGACAGATGTCTAACACAGTTCTTGAGATTACTTTACCACTTCTGTGTCCTAACCTCTCTCATGAAGTCTTTATTCTTTTTCATGTGAAATTGCTGTGTTTGTACCAACATCAGGGCCATTGCATGAAGAAATATACTTATGTTCATGTGGTGATTTTTCTCCATGAGGAAAGGTATAGTTATGTTATGTTATAGTCATCTAGGTTGGAAGGGACCTTTCATATCATCAAGTCCAACCATCATCCCAATTCTTGCAAGCTTCATACCTGGACAGGGACTTGAACCCTTGACCCTCAGATTAGGAGTCTGACGCTCTCCCAACTGAGCTACACACCGAGGTCGTATATAAACACTCACAGTAACATTCTTGTTTTCCCATTCTAGTTCTTTCCAACTTTTGTGGACTTTAAATATTGCTAGTTCCAGCCTAAATAGAATGCAATTTATGCCCCTTAAAATGTCAGGAACACTGTGCCTCAAAAAAAGCAAATCACTAGGTAGAGAGAGAAACACAGTATGTATTTAAGGAATAAGCACCCAACATAAATGGGTACTCCTTAGCTTCTGCAAATGTGCAGCTTATGCTGGAGACCCTTATTAACTCACTCCAAGACTTTTTTCATTCATTTAAGAGCATAACAGTTCCCATTCCAATATCATGGTACCTATATTTGCAGTATTCACAGCATGTAATATGCATTGACTTCCAAGGCATTCACTGAACATGGGAATCTCAGATAACTCCAGCTGTTGTTGCTGATTTTAACCCAGTGAGATTTTGGGAGTTTTTTCCACTGTGTCTTCTGTTCAGAACAGTGCATAGTTTTATATGGCATCTTGATTTTACTGTCTAATAACTAATTAGAGAGTCCTTAATAACTAAGGCAGAGTCTTTAACACAGCAAAAGACAGTTTGGATCTGTTATCTGAATGAGTAAAAGAAAGAAGAGGAGACAGAATGCTTTAAATTCTAGAGATTTTTCTATTTTTTGAAAACGGTGGTTGCAGATGTGTTCTATTCAGATCAACCCAGCATGAAAATAAGATTTACCTAATGCTTACCACAATTTGCCTTGACCAAAGTGGTCATCCAGCTAACTTTCATTGTTAGATTCACAACAGGAAAATATTTGGATATCCTGCTAAGCCATTTTTGCAATTCCTTTGTGCCAGCAGACTGATTAAAAAAAACAACCACCCCAGCCTGGGCCAAAGTCTGTACTTGATTTTCAGTTTCCCAATGGGAAACTTTATAGTATGTGTAAAATAGAGGGGAACACCTCCTTCTACAAGTTATGTTAGTTGTGGGGCTTATGTGAAAACAAAATGTTTGCTGTTTCATCCAGAACCAGTCAAGAGGTTGTTCTAGTACACTACAGTAATAATTACATAATTTTTAATTGCTGTTTCTTCGTTTTCCACCTGCCTTGAATCTGCTTTGCTGCACACTGCCATCTCAGAAAATGTCAATTCCCAAGAGGCATGTCTGCCATTTTCCTGCTGTAACCACCAAACCACATGCAAAGGATTCCTCCCAGTACACGGTGTACTCATTTGGCCTTGGAAGCAGAGTCTTCTTGCACTGGATCATCTTTATACAAAGTTGCTGAAAGTCAAAGACAAATTTGTAATGAAGACAAGTACATGGTGTCCCTGTGTTAAAATCTCATGGGCAGATCAGGGAGCCATCATGCCCATGCACAGAAGCAAAGCAACAGATATTTTCTTTGCTGTTGCAAATGGAGATGTCACTACACTGGAAGGGTGGGGAAGGAAACACATTTAAGGACCTTTATCCTGCAGCTCTGGAGTTTTAATTCCTTTACCAACCTGTTATTTTCTATACTGACAAAATCCATCTCAGACTGATCACAGCAGTTGCAAAATGCTGTTTTCATACCTCTGTATGATCACCTGGCCCTTAGTGCGGGAGAAGGTATGGTGTGTGGCCTCCAGCTTTTCTGATCACAGGTTTCTGATGACAGCACAGGTAGTCCTGTGAGGCTGAAGAGCTGTAGCTGATCCTGAATGAACAGTCAGCAGCAGGAAAGATTTTCCCCGCCACATGTAGAGCTGGACGTTCCCTCTAACAGACCTGTCACTATAAAGAATATTAATAGTAGCTGCTAAATAACTGACAGTTATTTCTCTCTTTTTCTCCTAGTAGCAGTGTTTGACCTCCTACTTTTTGCACTGCCTACATTAAACCAAATTAATTTGAAACAATCAGTTGAAGTAGGATCAGTGATGTCACTGGGGTGTCTGGAAGGAAAAATAATTTTAGGATAGTTTCCTACATTCAATGTATTTTCAGCTTTATATATTATTTCTATATTAAATTTCTCTTTTCATAATGTTTTACTCTGCAGCAAAGCATGAGGCAAATTTGTTCTGTGGATCTGAATACCCTCAGTTCACATGTTCCTGAACTTTAGTTACTAGGAGTTTTAGTGCCTGAGCCAAGATGAAGGGCAGCCCAATTTTTAGCTATCAGAACAAAAACCTTGATTTCAAACATCTTGGCTTACCCAAAATCCAAAGCCTGGCCCAAGCTCCACAGCTTTAACTCATCTCTCATATTGACATCAGTCATTCTGTTTTTATCCAGAGGGTGCCACCAAGAAATTGTTTGTAATGTCACTATTCCCAAGATGTGCTTTTAATTGTAACAGAAACTTTCTGTAGCCAGAAACTTCTTAAACAAAAGATATCAGAAGGTGTATTTTGGTAGACTTCACCGTCATTTTCCTAGGCTCATCCTTGTGGCTCAGGTCCTCACAGTAGCTTCAGGCAGAGGTTGCATGACTGCTTCACAGCAAAGAAGGGACGGGCTGGAATCAGTTGCTGATGAGCAAAGAAAGTGGTTAACTTTGTCTATGTGTGCACTTCTGTCTCTGTGTAGTGTGCTTGTTGTTGAACTGGACAGCTAGCATGGAAAGACCACTGATTTTCTTCCCATGTTCTTTAAGTGTAGTCACATGTGGCCAAGCTAAACCCCCGCAGTGCAACTGTTTTTTCCTATTTACACATGTTACTAAGAAACATCAGCTAAGGATATGTTATTACAAGTTTGGGAATGACCCTGTCCTTGGCACAGTGCCAATCCCAACATTTTATTTCATTTAAAAAAGCAAAATGTGATAGAGTCAGTAGTTACAGTTATGATTGGCAAGCAGAGGTGGAGTGCTACTATGAAACTGAAGGATGAGAAATTGTATTAATCATAATTAATAAGCACATTCATTAATTTCATCAGTGGGATTATAAAACAGAAATGTCATTGTACCTTAAGAGCACTTTGGTCTGGAAAGGGGGCAGGGGACCAAACTGTAAAAAAAGACTGATTCATTGATGGCACCTTGATATGATAACAGCGTTAAAATTAAGAATTTTTTTAAAGCTTTTCTTAAGTTTATTAAGTTTCGTGTTCATCATCAAAAATAAAATGAAAAAAATCAAAAAGAGAAATAAGGTTTAAGCAGCAATGAAACAGACCTAGAGGGGGGGAAAAAATTATGAAACAGGCTTATGAAACAGAAAAAGAGCAATCTAAAAAATATTTAATTGTCTCTAAGCACAACATAGAATGCTTTCTCTTTGTCACACCAATACTGTTGTAACCAGTTCCTTAGTTGTACCCTTCTCCTGTTTACATATAAAAGAGAGAGCATGTTGCTTTCTCCTTGACAGTCTCTTGTTAGAACATAAGAACCACAACATTCTAGTAACAAAATTACCCAGTTTTTGTGGTTATTTTCTGAAGAGGGACAGTAATTCAGAAATTACTATTTTCTTCTCTTTGTACTGGTTATTTCATTGTGGACTCTAAATGCTGGCATGAGATATACGGACTGCACTGGAGCAGAATTTGAAGGGGATGTTACTGGCACACCCACTTGCACTGTTCTGTTTGAGAGTTTGTCAGTGTTTCAATAGCAAACCACTCCTCATACAGATTTATAACTAGGTCATAAAAGTTCCCTCCCAGCTAAAATTTTCACTTCTTTTAAGTTTTATGACACAAAATACAAGTCTGATTTTTTCATATAATATATTTTGTCATGGTGCATAAAGATTTATGCACTTAAATCCCATTCTTGTCTGGGAGAGTTAAATGTCAGACTCCATCCCCATACATCAGCATAGGGATATACAGGCAAATCATCACCTGGCTGTCCCTAACCTCAGTGAAACCCAGAGAACAACACTGATTTACACCAGCCCATCTGGCTCATACTCATTGTCCTTCATTTGCTGGCTATCACCAAATTGTTTTTGTCAATCCTTTGATGCATGCAGTTTCAGGATATTTCTTAAACTACTGGTGGAGGAGACAGAGAATTCTTTTCAGACCTTTCCTATATAAAGTTGGAGTCAGAACAATACATAACTGTATGAGAATCTGAAATGTATCTTTCTCTCTTTTTTTCTAGCAGAACTAGCAGCATGATTCCAAATTGATTGGAGCTAATGATGTCCATTGGCCTCATTGCCTCCGTCAAGAACTGTGTAAAGCAGCAGCTGGAAAAGTGATGAATCCACGGTATCCACAGCAGTCCTTTACAGAATAATCTCCACTGTTATGCCAGGTACAAGGTTTTTTATATGTGCTGAAAAATAGACATTTTCTTTGTTTAGGAGTGATTTCACGTCATGACATAAGAATTTATGCAGTTTTTTCCCATCTGTTACCGTATGTGGAAAAAATCTGTGCTTCAGTTCATGAGCACCATTTACAAACACCGTGTAGTGCTGGCTGTAAGAGACGATATAGGCTGTTGTGTCAAACATCCATTTCCTTCCTGAAGCTTTAGCACACTTATCAGGGATTTATGTTTCTTCCACAAGAGTTCTTTCATAGTTACATAGTTCTTCCATAGTTACCCTGGACTATTGGAAGATCTTCCCATTCAGACCCAAAAGCCAGATCTTTAGGTAGCTGTGACGAAAGCTGTGGGCTAGACAATTAAGTGCAACTCAACTATTGCTGAAATCATCCTAAGTACAAGCTTTTTGAAAAATAAAAACAAAAACACAGAAATACTTTGACTGCCATTGTACATTGCTTATTATAACAACACTTGCTATTTTACCAATCCAGTTTTCAGAGATTTAGTTCTCTTCTGTAGACAGAGCCACACTGTATTTCTTTAGCCAATAACTAGGGCCATGTGAAATGCTCTGTCAAATCCCAAACCACCAAACAACGGCCAGGTTTCAGCTTTCACTAAGAACTCAAAATTCAGACCAGGATGGTCTGTTGAGGAAATGGTTTGTTAAGGTTCATAAACCTTGCAAACAAACTTTGGTCCTATTTTGATTAAGTCCACTTCTAAGGGAAGGAGGCATGTTTGGAAACCAGGTTGAAGATGGCTCATCCTGATGTGTTTCCCAGGTCTTTGGCTTAGCCAACCAGACAAACCAAGCCTCCACTTAGCAACTGCTACAGAACAAAATTTGTAGTGTGGTCTGGCACTCTTTACCTGTCAGGTGGTTAACCTATGTTGAAGTGCAGTACTGAAAGAGCCATTTCAAATGGTTTTGAAACATGCTTCATTCTTAGTACAGGCATGGAACTAGCTAATCAGAGCTGCATGGATATAGTGTTCAGGCTTCTTGGTCTCCATCCAAGGGTACTCAAAGCTCCAGGTTTTAAGTTACTGCTCAGTTAGTTATATATTCAGAATAGAATGACAATTTTAACTTCTAAACAAGCTGATGAGAAAAAAAAACTTCCCTCAGCTCTAATTATGGTGCCCTGAAACAACTCTTACCATTACAGCATTTAGGGAGTGGTGGGGGCAGGGTGGGAGTGATATGCAGGCACAAAGGGGAGTTACATAACAGAGATACTTTTGCTTTTGTTTTTTTGTCTCTCCTGGTGTTATATACCTGAGACTATGTTTTATCACCAGATGAATGTCTTGGCAGTGGAATATTGCCGTGTGGCTTACATTAGTGCAGTAATAGTCTGCTTCGGAATTACCCACCCAACATGCCTTTGAATTTGCTTGGTTCAGTTGTTGAGGACTCAGACGTGGCTAATCTTTATTCTCTGTCAGTCTGTCACCATTAGTTAATGGCAGGATGCTGCAGAAGCAGTGTCATTTCACGGTACCCAGAGCCTATGGTCAGCAGTTTTGTAACCTGGCAGCACAGTGCTGTTGCCATATTTAAATGAGGGCTGGGGATTTTGTTTGTTGTGCGTTTTTTGACCTATGCATGCTAACTCCAAAGCTGGGGTTCCTCATACCAACTCATACTACACTGAAAGGGAAAATAGGCTGACTGTACATGAAGGGAAACTTAAAGACTGGGAAAGGCACTAAATCTAGTATTGGTTGTGACACTGTTGAAGCTAATTCTGGCTGGCAAGTATGAATGAGACTGAGTAATGCTATAATCTGTCACCTCTCACCTTAGTAAGTGTGACAGGACTTGTAAGGCATCCCATGTAAAAATAAAACAAGTCTTAAAATGTGTTAGAAACTTGCATGAGGTGAGTTGTTTGTTTTGAAACAGAATTATCAAAAAAACCACTCCTCTTTCAGTTTAGCTGTACCCATGAGCACCAGTCACTCCTAAGATTGCTGTACGTTTGTGAGTGGTCCATGCATAGCATTTTCCTCTCATTCTCTGTCAATCCCTTAGTTTATCTATATATTTAGAAGTTGTCTAACTTTCCATTCTTGATGAATCACATAAGAGGAGTAAAAAATTTTATTCTTGTGTGGCTGAGAGGATGAGCTGTTTCCATCTTAGTGAAAGGAGGGAGAAGTAATGAGAAGACATATTTAAGAGGGAAGCAGAGGATCTGATGCACATATATCTCACAACAAACACCAGAATATTGTCTGCAGATTGGGATATATATTGAGCATAATACAGAAAACATCTAAAATTCATTAAAAGAAATCTTATTATCCTGAATGTATAGATTGATCTGTCACAACCACTGCCATGAGAATTTCTCAAGATTAAGAAGAAAATCTCAAATTGTCTGGGAAAAGGAACAGTGCATCAGGTGGAGAAATGATAAGGCAGGAGCAGGAACCACCAGGAGAAAGAAAGGAAGTGACAGTGGATGTGAAGATGGAAGAATCTTGTGCTGACTAGGAAATGAAAAAAAGATTAGAAAATAGCTGAGCAGGAGCAGGAAGAGAGGGATAGAGAGGTTTGCTAAAGCGGAATCTTGATCATGTAGAAGGGGAAACCTGGAATTAACTGGCTGGACAAAGATTTGATATCAAACAGCTGATGAGAAGGTAGGTGCAAAGACTGTTCATACACACTGTATGTGTGTTGGAACATTAGAAAGGAGATACGGCAACAAGGAAGGATGAATGGTCAGAGACAGTTGTCATAGAGTGACAAGGCTGAGAAGATGAGGAGCTACAATGCAAAATGGGAACTGATGCTGTCTGAGCAGTAAGACTATGAGTGGGAGAATAAAAGACACTCAGCATAAGCATCCAGAGGAATCACATTTGTTAAGCACGGGGAGAGATGTGGCAGGAGCAGTGAGTAAAAAGATTTCATGAGAAAGATGAAATTTGGATCCTGAGGCAGCAGTGGGGAAGAGATTAATGAAGGCAAAGCTACTTCAGAGGTGAGACAGGAGAGATGATGCTGACATGGGATAGACAAATAGCCAAGAAACATGCAGCAGAACATATGATATTTAGGTCCGCTCACAGTTCCTCTGCTGTCAGCAAAGTCTACTTAAATACTAACAGAGTGTGTGTCGTGCCACTTCATTGTTGCCAAAAAAGAGGTCAATAACCTATTGCTATAAGCTACTCCATTAAATTAAATTACTTAGACCAATGTGGAAAAATCTTACAGTTGACAGTGTAGTGCTTATAAGTAGTTACATGATGGAAAAACTTCTGGTTTTTGCACTTTGCTTTCAAAAAACATTAAAAAAAACCAAGCCAAAATGCACAGAAAAATACATATTGAGAGTAGTATTAAACTTTTGTTTAAGCACCTGGAATTTTGAAATTTTCCAAAGCACTCTAAACTTTGCAATCAAACATTTCCCTGCTCTATTCCACAGATTTGATCTGTGATACCATCTTAAATTGCAGGCCTGCTGGTTTATGGGGGTTTGTTTGGTATTTTTTCTCCACATGCCATTTACTCACTGACCTGCTTTGGGAGTGAATCAGGAATGAGTACTGGGGCAAGGTATTGCCTCTAATGCTCTTGCTTCATTTGTTACGAAAACCTGTGAGATGCACAGTGATGGAGTAAGGCAGCTGTAGGAAGAAAAAGAGCAAGTCATATGGCTAAAATAGTGGAATACTGGCTCACAGAGCTGGATTCTCTCCCTTTCTCTTTACCTTTCAGTCCCCGTGCCTTGCCAATCATCACACCTTTCCACAGGTGGTCACTAATTGTGTGTTCCTCATTTCTGGGGTCCTGATGGGAGACTCTAGGGTCTGGTTTGCAGAAGTGCTGAGCATTCACAGCTGCAACTGAAGTTAGTGGTTCCTGTGTTTTAAACATATAAAGGACCATGTAATGTTATATACTCTGAAATATCCATATGATAGATTTTAAGGGAACTGGTTAGTGAAATCAACTGGCATGAAAAATGCAGGGATTTGAATGTGGAGGAAATTTGGAATTTCTCAAGTCAAAGGTACAAAACTATCTGTAATTTGGAGTCAAACATGGTGAGTGGAAACAACTTACCAAGAGGGCCCCAGACCTGACTGGATGAATACCCATCTCAAAGGGGATATTAAGGGTAAGAAGGGAGCTTACAAGGCATGGAAAAAAAGGGATCAACCAGCAAGGAAAGCTGTATCTTGGATGCCAGGAAGTATATAGGGAGATTGAGAACTGCCAGGAGTCAGATGGAGTTGAACCTTGAAGAGAAAATTAAAGCAAGCAGCAAGAAGTTCTTTGGCTATATAAATAAAAGAGATGAAACTGGAATGCTATCTGACCTAAAAGATACAGCAGGGATTTGATTGTCAAAATATAAACCAGAAAAAGTTAGCAAATACTTTGCCCCAGCTTTCTAGTAAAGGTGATGATGGGCAGGATGACAAACAGGAAAGAGTCTGTAAAAACTAAAATGAGGTGTACCAAAATTTAAAGTGTTTACAGTGATCATGCAAGGAGAGTAGACAGTCTCCACATGAAATTGCAGGTCATTAGGAACCTAATTTAATAAATCTATAAAACTCATGGCAAGTAGCTTACAAGAGCAAATGAGACATCACTATGACATTGTATTTAATCTTTATAGTAAATTGAAAGTACAAGTTCAGTGCTGCTGAAAGGGAGAAAATCTGATTTGGGAAATTTATTTGCCATCTAGTCTCAACTTCCTAACAGACAGTGCTTTAAATTATATTTTAAAGATAGGAACAGTTAGAAACAGTAGGGAAGAGAACTAAAATGCAGGATTTTTTCATGCCAGGATATTTATGTTTGATATGTGATGAATTTTGGCTGTGTGTACTTCACTGAAAATTTCTTGTAGATTATACATGAATGATATAAGTCGTTAAGAGCCAATGGACAGGGTTTAACACTGAAGCTTCAAGGTGAATAATAGGGTTTAGAAAAATGGCTGTACTCACAGGTGAAGGACAGCTGCCAAGAGAACACAAGTAAACATTTGCAGAGATGGTTTTGATCTTTACCAACTCAAACATTTTCAATAACGATGCTGGCTCAGAATTAACTGTATGCTAATATAATCTGCTCTTGACTTCAAGGCAGGGAAGCACTGTCAAAAAATAAGGAGAGATACAGTTATCATATACAAAGAATCATCTGACACTGAGGCATGGACTGCTTGTGAGGTCATGCACATGAAGAGCAAAAGCCAGACATTTCTGCTCTAGTCTGAGAACTCATCCATTTTCCTATCCTATCCT
This sequence comes from Turnix velox, assembly GCA_013400935.1. Taxonomy (NCBI): domain Eukaryota; kingdom Metazoa; phylum Chordata; class Aves; order Charadriiformes; family Turnicidae; genus Turnix; species Turnix velox. The sequence continues at coordinate 57,850 of VZTY01028197.1, forward strand.
ATGAGGAGGAAGTGGGCCTGGGATTTTTGAGTTACACCGTGACAAGAAATCTTTGTGTCATTTGGAGGACCCCTGGAATCAACAAATGAAACCCTTAAACAATGTCAAAGTTAGCTTCAGTAAAGATAGGAAAGTATTAAAGCTATTTTGCAAGGCACAGATGATATCCCAGAAGAGTGTAACATACACAGTTCTTGCTCTTTATGGTGAAGAACAACAGATTTAAAGTGGAAACTATGTTCATTTTATGGGGAAAAACAAAGACAGCTTTGCCTGCTTTGTCTTGTGGAAAAGCAGACTGAGTTGGGAAGTTGTTACTCTCTGTAAATACAAGTAAAGAGGTGGAGCTGGTTTGAAGGTATGGGGGCAGTGAGAAGAATAGTCAATACTAGATTTCAAGAGGAGTTCCCTAACATAAAGGAAACTATGGGCAAAAGAACACACAAGATATGAATCACAAGTATGCATTAGCCTAGGAACTGGGATAAGCTTTGTGAGTGTCAGAAGGCTACTGAAAACTTCTAGTGGAAAAGAGATTAGCAAAAATTACATACCACAACTGCAGCTAGCATCCCTCCAGAGTGTACTGACTTTCCTTCTGCTTTCTCTCCCTTTGACCAGCAGCAGCCTGGATTCCTCTCCCCAAACTCAGTGCAGGTTGCTACATGTCTCGTCTTAAACCATTTGTTGTTGCCATGTCCTTTGAGCTAGTCCTTACAAATTTTTCAGAGGCCAGACATTACAAGCACATAAGTCACAGAGGAGACAAGGAATCTTGTCTTGCCAGCCTATTACGGACTCATAAGTCTCACAGATGTTCAAATATATTGGTTTTGAAATGAAACTCCCACTATGTGGTTGAATTGTTGTTAGTGAAGGACCTGCCTCCAACCTATCTGGCTTCTCTTTATTGTTTGGTGGTGCTTTCATAGTTGTTTGCATGTCTGGAATATCTTATTTCTAGCAGTGGCTAAAGTTACGTGTTCCAAAATTCTAGGCTTGGTTTCATTTATCATGACACATGGACTTTCTGCACTTATTCCATAGTAATATTCATCATTTTCTCTACCTCTGTTTTGTATTTGCCCACAACAATGTGCTGGGTTAAGCTTAAAGGTCCATCCTTAACCCAGTGTCCCTTTTCTGAGGATAGCCAGAGCCACATAACTGAAGAAGGCTGTGAACAGAGGGCAAATGTGGCAAGACTTCCTCAAAACACTCTTCAGTCTCCAGGAATTTGTGGCTTGGGTAATTCCTGAGCCAGAGATGGGGCCTTTGTTTTTAATAGCTCTGATGGATTTTTCTTCTGTGAATTTGTTCATGAATTTTTAAATGCAAGTTAACTTGTGGTATCCCACAACATCCTGTGCAAGGGGTTTGCTGGCTTTACTGTGAGTAAAGAAAGGGAAAAGGTACCTTTTATTTGGTTGAAAATGTTTCCTGCTTTTCATTTGATGCTCTCTGGCTTATTCCTGCTCCTTTCTGAAACACCTTTTGCCTTGTCAGTCACCTTGCCTGTGTGCATGCGTCCTCTCTGGCCTAATGTTGACACTTTCCCTCCCATCTTGACCTGCTCCATCTCAAGTATAACATACCTAGTTCATAACAATAGCCCTGAAAAATTCAAATGCTCGCAGATCAGATCCTGTATAGTCAACCTCTTCCCCTGCTTCCCAGTTTTTGCTTGCCATCTTCTGGTCTATCATAATTGCCTGCACATTTGTCTGTGTTTATACTCTCAAAGACCTAGGGTATCTCATCCTTGCTTTCTCGTGCCCTTGCACACCTACCTATGCTTGATCAAGCTAATGATATTGAACACCTCCTGAAAGAGGAAATGGAACCCTATACATGGTTCCAACACAAGAGCCACAGCTCCTCTTTTCAGCCTTGCTCAGCTCACCATTGCAAAGGGAAGGGAAATCATGGAAAGGAGTAGGCAGTCATCTCATAGTTGCATGCAGAGATGTATCTTCAGCCTAGCCACTACCTTTAGTCCTGTGAGTTTCCTAACTCTGTTCCACCACTGGCTCAAAGTAAACATTTTCAAGTGCCTGTGAGAGTAGGGGAGAACTTCCAGGAATTTTTTTTTTTTTTCTCAAGGCCCCATAAGTGACCTACCACCATCTGAGAGCTTGCTGCTTTCCCTGCCTCAAAGACTGAGATAAGATACTTTAGGATACTCCCATTCTTTTCCAGGTCCATTTGAGACCACCCCTGTGTGGCATCATTGTGCGCTAATTGCCTAAGAGCTAGGAGGAAACAGAACCCAGAAAACCAATAGGCCATGCATGTAAATCCATGGAATTCCCCTTTTCAGCTCTGTTCTTTGCATTTTTTCCTGTTTCGAATTTCTCAAGTCTGTCCAGCATCTCTCAGAGATCAAAAGATGTCTGGCTTCATCTTGCCTGCATCCGTATACGTAACACCCCTAGTACATTCTTGAGAATTGGTTATGACTGTTGTTGTGTGATTAACCTGATAGCCTGCTCTTGTTACCTTTGGCTACTGCAACAAGATGGTGGTGAACTTCCTGCTTGGTGCCTCTAAGTCACTGTAATTAGTTCTTATCAGAAAATATGGCTTAGTTCTTAAAAGAAGACTTGAATAGCTAGATTTCTGATGATAATATTGAGACTGATGATAAATGCCACATCTAATGGCAGATGGTAAGGTGACTGGCAATAGGTCCAGAACCAAAAGCCTCCACTGACAAGAACACACTTTTTCTGGCTTCATCTTGTCTTGCATGTGTGTCTTCTTGAAATGAGGTTTTCTGTGCTAGAAAGAAACCAAACCAATTGCAATCTGGTCTAGTGGGAGGTGTCCCTGCCTGTGGCAGGGGAGTTTGAACTAGTTTATCTTTGAGGTCCTTTCCAACACAAACCATACTATGATTCATACTATGATATTGAACAAAGTAATTATTCTTGTTCCTTTATCATATTGAGAGCATATTTTTTATTATTTACATGATTTGTGCTGACCAGCTATTAGTTGGTTTGCCAGTCAGTGAAACTAAATCTTGCACTCCAATATATTTGTGTGTGTTTGTTGCTTTCTGAAAATTAGCACTGAATAAGAATTACTGTACTGTAAAATGAATCAAATCTTACATTACTTGCTTTACAGTACCATATTTCCAGCATTTTAGAGGTAAATCTCTTCATTTGTTAATCTAATATACTCATGGAAACCTTTTTTAGTGGTGGGTTAATTAAATGCATAAGACTCTTCAATTTATTGTTTGCTTGCTACCAGTCGAAATCTTTGCTGTGGCCAAAATTGGTATCTGTGCAAAACATTTGCTACATTATTCCCATGGCCTAGTCATCCCCAACTGACCCAAACCACAAATCATATGCTCATTCCTGCTCAAGCCACCCATCTAGCCCTCTGGGCTTTGCAGAATCCATCAATAAATCTGTCACTGATGATCCAGATCTTCTTAACCTTAACCTTAAAATTAAGGTTATTGGACCAGAGACCACTAACAGTAAGAGAATTAATCACAAGCCAATTGTCTCTGATGGCCTAGCTTCTAGTCCTACAGGTCATGCAGTGCCCAACAATATAATTACATCTTTGCTGTTCTTGCTGTCCCAAGATGTAGTATAAATTTTTTACCTAACCTGAAAAGCTATATCTGATCCTTAATTAACCATGAATCTTAAGTCCATGGTACAGTGACTAGATACCATCAGTTAGTCTTTGTGATGATGACAAAAATTATGGATTATGATGACAGCAAGCCTGAATGAGTGTGGATAATTTCTGCTGCTATTATGGTAAGGAAGCAACTGAAACTACCTGTCAGGAATGCTTACTTTTGTGGCTGTAGTAAACTGGCAGGTTAAAATTAGCATAAGTCTGGGCACAGAAAAAGAGTAACTGATGAATTAGCTTTACAGCAGGATCATTTCCTCTTCAATGAGGCAAAGAAAAGATCTGGAGCCAGAAATCTTCCAGTGCTGGAAACGAAGAAGACACCTAGAGACAGCATAGGGACATGCTACCATATTCTCCATATTTGAAAATACTGATCTGAAAAATCTAATATTGAATACCTAATGCTGTCCTGATCCTTATTCTGGTACCCACTTGGAAGCAATCCTTTCAAGCCTTGCAACCTAAAGAAACCTGCAGTTTGTCTTCAAAAATCCAGACCTAATCTACCCTACATCCAAGAGGCCAAGAATACTCCACTACATACTCTTCTTGAGCTATCTATCACCCTTTGCAGGGAGTATTTGCAGAATGAAGGAAAAAAAAACCTGTCCCATTGAAATCTTTCCCTATTCCACACATTAATGTTGCCTTAACGCCAGTATAGAGGCCAAGAAGAGATAATGACCCTTCTGGTACTTCTCTAGTGCTTGGTTTTTGGACACAGCATATCTTCAGTCCTTTAATAGTACCTGCTAGGCAACAACAACTTAAAATTCTGAAATGCTGATCTGTATGCTAAACCTATCCCAGTAATTACGCTATGCTGGCAGAGGGAAAGGAAGAATTCTGATTTGAGTTTCAATATGAGTTGTTCTGAATGTTAGAATTTAGTTTAGGCTTACAAGTATTTTCAGAAAGTGAAAATAAATTCTGTTGCTGACTCTATGGGGAAATTCTATTTGCCCGAATTTTGCAAGCCCCAAGGAATTGTTAAGGCTGAAGAGAAATAGCTTATCATTAATTTAAGCCTATTTTAAGTTCTTTCTTCATGTTTGGGCAATGTTTTGGACTGAGGAATCCTAGCTTTAGCATTATTACTGAAAATCTGTTTACAGTAAGGGAAAACAATGGATATAAATAGCAGAGACAAAAGTTCTACAATAAGCGTGATTCTTGCTATGGGCTTCAGGTGTCTCCTTTAGTGTAGGGTTTAGGAAGTGAAAACTCTGAACTTAGATTTGTTTTTGAATCTGACAAATACTGAGAGGGTAAGATGAGCAATGTAGTTACTATGAGAAAATAAGTTATGAATAATTTCTTATCCATCATCAGACAAGACTAGTTTAAAATAGACTGGGACTAAACAACCTGCAACTCATGGGAACCATAAGATTACTCATGAACTATCTGACCTGCAGGCTACTTACTTCATCTCTGTCATGTTGGCAAGCTCCCAGAAAAAGAAAAGTTCCTGAAGTTCTGAACTTCCTCTCCCCCCAATTACCTCTGCCTTGAAAGACAGGTTCTTGAAGTACTGAAATAACTCATCAGTTGTTTTTTTATACTAGCTGTGTCCTTCATCTTACCTGTTATGACTTGCAAAGTACAGGCATGAAACTATTTGGAGAATTCCTCCCCCTCAGCTTCAACTCTGAGAAGGTTTGCCTCCTTACAGGAACAAAACTGAAATCATGTCTATTAAGTAAACAAATTAATCTGGTGCAACTTGTAAGATTCAAGAGTAATAATTTTAGTTTTATTTTCTGAAAGAAATTGTATACAGCTGACCATATTTCTGACCATGTCATGAACTAATTCTTCCTGTTAACTGCATCTGTCCATCTTTTTAACAGACAGACATGAAAGATTCAGAAAAAAGCCTCATTTTAGATTTCTTCGAGAGAAGAAATCTTAAAAATCTTAAGCACCTGGAAGAGATGCTTACTGCTTCAGAGAATTTATTTGAAATTCCAAGGTTTAATATTAGAAATAGCTCTATTGCTTCTCTTTTCCTAAAACCTGATCCAAACTATAGTATTCATTCTAAGCTGAGTCAGAGGCTAGACATAAAAAATCAATCCTACACCCTTTCTCCATACTAGCAACGACTTTCTTCATCCTTCTCTACCAGCACCTGCAAGATTTAGGCTTGTATTTCATTCCAGATTTCTTTGTACTAAGTTGCAACCCTTAATCTGACACTAAACCTAAAAGCAGTGTAAGTAGCCCAAGACAGTTTGCAGTACAAACATACCATGTTTTCCATTGCAAATTCACATTTAAAGCTGTAGTATTCACCTTTTGAATTCCAAAACTCAGGAAGAAGAGCAGCTCCTTGCTTCCTAATCCAGCCCTTGCCAGAAAGTCATTTGTTATGCTGCTGCTCTGCGCCAGAATGCCTCCAGGCAGCCCCATGATTGCTCTGGCAAGGCAGCAGGTGAACAGCTGGAGAAAGGGGATGAGGTTTACTAAAGCAACATACATGCACATGGGTGGGTAGTACAAATGCCTGTCAGGGTTGATCTTTATAAGGAGGCACATGTAACCAGTTGCTGCAGCTGCTTCCTGAGCATATAGAAGGTAGTAAAGATGACCTTTCCAGCTAGGTCCTAGTTTCATCCATGGAAATTGCCATGGGAGACCCTTTATTTCTTCAGGCAATGACAAATTAACTCCTCCTCCTTCACATGTTGCCATACTCTTCTAATTGTGCTTTGCATAGGATGCCCAAACACATCTACATTTGCCTTGTCTCCATGATAGCTGGAAGTGTGCACTGAGCACTCCCTGGAGCTCTGGCCTTGAGCTCCAGGCCAAGAGGTACAAAGGATAAGAAGTTGTCACCACTAAGGGCCTTCCTCAGTTTCTGTACCTCAGGTCCTGGAGTGGTGCAAGGGGTGACCAGATGCTGTCCACACTGGAGTGTCCATTCTCTCCTCCACTCAGCTGCCCATGACATGCTGCAGGGAGCTTTGGCAAAGAAAATGTGCCAAAATCTGTGTTGAAAAGTGGGAGAGTTATCTGCAGCATCCTAGCTAACAAAGTGCATCCTACAGTTGACTGACAGCAATCTAAATCATACATTTCTAGCAGTTTCATACTGTAGAAGAGTGTTTTCCACTTCCAGGAACTAATTTCTTTAATGATGCTTAAGTAGCTTTAGAGATAAAAGTGATCTGTAGTAATTTCTGCTGAAGCTGAAAGCACTGGTGACAGAGGCTCCTCCTCATTTCAGTCCTCTTTCTGACCCTGCAGATCCTGCTGGACACTTTCAAAATTCTCTGGTTTCCAAAACAATCTTAGGCCCATCCTCAAGAGCAGCCATGAACCACATGGCTGATTCTGTCCATGCAGACCAACCTTACAAGCATGAAACCTCACCTTTTCCAGAACCTCCCCTCAAAACCTAAATATAACCACAGCTTACTAGATCCCAAACACTACAAATCTGATGGCACTGGTGGACCTCAAAGGTATGGCAATAGGATACCATCCTCATTTTATAAAGCAAACCAAACCTAATTTCTCATTTCTTTTTGGAAAGCTGAAGAGCTCTAAGCTAAACTGATGGTGAGTATTGTGTTATGGATACAAATGCAGAAAAAGTTGTACATACAAATAAGTTAGGCATTTTTTTCCTAGAAAGGAAATCTTATGGGGAAAGTACAAGAAGGTTTTATAAATATTTAGCAGAGTGGAAAATATCAATGAAAATCATTTGTTCACTGTTTATTTTAATACAAACCTAAGGGGATCAAATAAAATCAGAAAGACACTGAGGAAGTTGGTTGTTTTCAGAATAGATAAAAAAGGCACAGAATCCTCAGTTGAATTACTGTGGATAATGTTCACATGAGCCAAAGGTGAGGTGAGACTAGACAATATTATGAAAATAAAATTAATGAATTAATGTAGGGGGTATATGATCAGACTTGTTCTGTTTTATACTCTGCACTTCTTAGAGCCAGGTGGACTGCTGATTTGACTTTCTATGGCCAATCTCATTTTCCTAAATTCAAGCCTCCTGTGGTCAGTGAACTGAAACAGCCACAGATCCAGCCACAGACAAAAACTACTCTCATCTGCAATATTAAATCCATTGTTAGACGAGGTGAGCTCACAGACCAGGAGTAAATCAAACTGGCCAGTTTCTACTCCCACAAATCCTATCCCTGGCCTTAAAATATCCAATGAACCTAGGACACAAATCATAATCTAAATTTATTTGAAAGTCATGCAAAGAAGGATTGAACATACCTTCTCATACAGTCATTTCAAAGTTTAATCTGGTACTAGGTGTAGCTAGAAATAGTACTAATTTTCCACTTTTCCTTACCCTCTTCCCACAAATCTTCAAGGATGTACCAACAATAATATTGTTTTCATCTCCACTTTCTGCATCTTGAATACCAACACTCACCCAAACCTATACTGTAGTTTTTTGATCCCTTCATAGAATCATAGGCTCATGGGGTTAGAAGGGACCTTCAAAGGCCATCTAGTCCAACCACCCTGCAGTAAGCAGGGAAATCCTGCACTAGGCCAGGTTGCTCAGAGTGCCTCCAGGGATGGGGTTTCTACCACCTCTCTGAGCAACCCATTCCATTGCCTCATCACCTTCATGGTGAAAATTTTTTTCCTAATGTCTTCTCTCCCATGACATAACCGTTTTGCCAGTATAGTTTTTCACCTAGTTCAGTGAGTGTTGCAGGATCTGGCAATGAAAAGGACCTCTTCTTTTTCAAAACCAAATGTTGTCATCAACCTTCATTCTAGTTTTCCTGATCTTTCCACAAATCTTGACACTTCCAGTCCTCTTACAATCTCTTCATCTGCTGAAAGCCTTTCTTCCTTCTCAACTGTCTTGTATGCTGGGACAGATTTCTTACACTCTTTGCACTTGTGTTCAGTGGCTGAGAATGTTAATTTCTGCCTTTCATGTTCTTCCCACAGTATGTAAACTGGGCCATGATTTTCAGTCTGGCTGTGTCCTGAGTCATTTGCTTCTTTATCTTGCATCTCTCTACTCGTTCTGTTCACGAATGGCTGTCACTGTTTTGATTTTTCCCTTGGACAGCTCCAGTGCTGTTGACATTTGTATGTATTTCCCCAGGGTTGGAGCTATTTCTCCTGACATTTTCTCCTGCAAACTGAAATCACATGTCTCACAAAATGATGCTGTTTCTGATTAGAGAATCTTTTTTGTCTCCTGAGTTACATGTGGTTACCAGAGTTCTCCATTGTGCAATTCCAATATCTAAGTTACCCTTTTCTTCTTGATTCTAGGTAAAATGAAAGTATTTTCCCTGCCTCCATCCCAAGCCCACAGTATCCTTCTAGCTAAAATCATGTACAATTATTTATTATTCCTGTATTTCCTAGCCAAAGCCCAGGGTATGAGATAGGGACAAATCTTTGCCTTATTAATACTTCTGGTCAGTTCTGCATTTTGGATCTGTTTTCCCTTTGTACTCTTTCAATGATTAGGCAGCTATTTGTCTAGAAATTCAGCTTTCCTGTGGAGCTAGTCATATTGCTTCCCTCCATAAACATGGAGTTGTTCTCTTCTTAAACACGCACCCTTCTTCAGTGTGAGAGTCACTCCCTCATCACTTCTATCCTAGGTAATAAAATGGAAGGATTTCATTATCCTTCAATTAAAGAGGCTCTTTATTAGGAGAAGCCTGTTCACAGATGCTCCAAGTGAACTCCAGCTAGAATTATGATTACATAATGCAAACAGACTGGTGCCTCCTCCAGACTTTCTTCTCTAGCTTGCACTCTGTGCATGTTGCTACATCTTTGTGTAGATAGATGCAAGAAACTATCTACACAATTATTGGTACAGTTTGCAGCCTTTTCAGGTGGTGATAAGACCTCAAATAGGAGAATTTTGCTTACAAATTCTTTATTTGTTGTTTGGCTTATAAAGCTATGTTTCCATGGTTAACCCAGCTCAGAAGAAATCATTTTCAGCTCCTTTATTCAGTGACATGATACTTTCAGCTGAGTTCTCTGAATCAGCTTAGGGCAGGAAGACTAGGAAGCAAATTAGGGTGGAGGTAGTAGAGGGTTTATTTCTGATAGTTTATTGACTTGTGTTTTATTTCTGCTGACATCATCAAACACCACTACATCCAATTTGTACCTGTTCAAGAAGAATTCAGACTGGCAGCCTCCAGCATATACTGATAAATGCATCAACTGCACTTTCCAGTTGGTTTAAAAACAGGAATACCATAGAGATGTATTTGGCTCAGTATTTCTCTCAGGGGACTATGCTCCATTCGCTGTTCCCTGAGATACATTGCTTTACAGAGAGGTTTGTTTAATGCAATCTGTACAGAGTTCATGCAATGTGCCCTCCAATCACTCCTTCCTCCAATCAGTTCCAGTAATTTAGCACTACTAAGAAGAGGTGGTTTCTTTTCAAACCCACTCACACACTTTTGAAATGAGGAACAGAACTCCAAAAGGATTAGATTTGTTTTCCTTTTAAAGGAGGGCAAAATGCCAATTTGGGCTGCTGTGAAGAGATGGAAGTCCTGAATTAACAGTATATGAGATCCTAGCTGTGGTCACTCTTCCCTTCAGCTCAGTTATGAAGTGGGAAAGAATCTCATGTTATCAGTAGCTCCCACTTCTTGCAATTGCACACCAAGACTTCTGGAAAGCTCTCCTATTCATCCCATTCTTACAGAAAACAGTTCTGCTGGGGACAGAAATTGTCATACTCGTATCTTTCATCATGGAAGAACTAATGATAACTCATGCACCCTATAGCTACACAGTTGCTAAAGTCATCTGCTTTGAGAGATCTGTTTTCAGGAATCAGAGTCAACTTGGTTTTGGGATTGGTGGAATCTGGAGCAAAGGAAGGGCAGTGCAAGTACGAGAAGCTCTGTCTGCTACTGCTGCCACCATTGCCCAGGATTGTATAGTGGATGCAGAGTAAATGGAGGATGTTTGCTGCTGAAAGAAGTATGGATTCCAAAAAACTCAGCTGCAGCTCTTGCTGAAATGTTTCAGGACATACCAATTGTGTGAAGCTTTGTTGTTAGCCTCTTGGGAAAGCAATGTCCTTCAAAAGCAGGGGCAGACTAGCAAGCCAGCTAGTCTGCATTTATTTGTGCCATACACCTTGATTTTTAATATCTCATCGTACCTTGTGCCTTCAGTGCTGGCTGATTTCAGAAAGGGTGATGGAGTCTTGTGTGTAGCAGAGAAAGCCTGATTTTCTTTCATTTCCTTCCTTCTGAACAGACAAAAATCAAAGATTTAATTTACAGAGCCATGCTAATTTTTTCATAAGAGATAAAGATAAGAGATTTTGGAAGGAGGAAGACCTGTGTAACTCCCATCTGATGATTTATATGACTCATTTTTTTGCAGCTGTCCAAATTACCTCTTAAAAATCAACATATTTTCAATAACTGTACACAACATTTGCCATTCCACTTCAGCTTAAGGTCACTGCTTCTTGTTGCAGTGCAATGAAGCTGGGGCAGTAACAGCGGGGTTTGCAGCTGTGGCCTCAAATTAGCAAATGTGAAGCTAGGTAAGGGTAGGCAAGGACAAAGCAACTGGCACGGTGGAGCTGACTGAGACAGCTGGATATCTCTGGAGAGCAGTAGCTCCCAGCTGCTCCTGCCAGCTCAGCTTCTCTGCTCCTGCTCTTATTTTTTTCTTTCCCCGCTTGGGGCTCAGAAGGCTGCACAGCAGTTCAGAGACTGCTTTGGTGATGGCCTTAAAGATAGCATCATAGTTTCTTGCAGATGTGTGGTACAATCAGCAGTGCAAACCTCACAAGTAGAGAAGTCACATCTCAGGAGAGCTTTATTCAAAAGACGCCACACCTAGATTTTGGGTTAGATTTTTTTACCTTTTCTTTCTTCTTACTAAAAGAATTCAAAGATTTTTAGGTAATAACCCAGTTTCAGCAGCTCAGACCTTGAGAAAGGAACACCAACTCTCATTATGGATGCAATAAAAACGGAGCCTTGAAAATTTTGACATTTGTCAGCTGTTCTCTCTGCTCATCTGAAGGAAGAGCACTCCCTTTGAGCTGCCTCAGTGCATGCTGGAGGTCTCGGTGTCCTGCAAGCTGAACAAGATTTAGGGATTGTAGAGGGACACCAATATTTTCAATCTCCATTTTTAGGCCCTACATCACCAGTGCGATTATTCCAACAGAAGTAGTTGAGTAGAAACGGAATAAGGAGAGTTATGAGTTTTTCAACTATCTCAATTTTTTTTTTTCTCAGCCTGGGAATTTATAAAACTCTAACTCCAAAGCACATTAAAAGCCTGAACTGCTTACAAAACCTCCAGTTCCACAGGGCTTGCTTATCCTTAGTAATTATCACTTAATATTTGGCGCAGCACAGATATCTTTCAGTCTTATAAGGATAAATGTATTTGTTTCAGTGCTATCTGAGCTCTTTTTTGCCATCAGACTGAAACCTATAGTTTATTATTCCTGGACAGAGGCCTACACACACTATGTGTTACTTCTGTGGTTCCCTCAGTCAGTGGGAAATGTTTTAGTATTATTATCATTAAACATTTTGCCAGACACTCTGGTCTTCCAGCATTCACATAGATAGGGAAGGAAGAGATGTGTGGCTAAAGTGCAGGATTAAGAGATGGAAGACAGGAGGTGCTTTTCCTTATCTATGCCAAACTGCTTAGAGAGAAAATTCCTCTGGTAACAAGAAAGGTTATAAGGCCCTTAACTAGCTGCTATCTCCTTGAACTCAGGCTTCTCAGCCCATCAAATTAAATAAGGCATTTCATCACCACAGGTACATTTAACAGTAAGCCTCAGGCTTAAATAACCTATGCAATATTTCTTTGCATCATTGTTTCTTGGTATGTGTAGAAGACTAGAGGCTAATTTTGTATTTTTAAAGGCAAGACTAAATGATCCTCATTGCAAAGTTCATAATTTCAGTGGGTTTAGTACCTTCTCAACATTTTTCTGTTCGTTTCTTTACATGTATCTAATTTAAAGAGTTTATCTGAAACTATAGACAATAGAGTTTGAATGTATAAAAAATCAATACCAACTTATTTATTAATGCTGAAAAAAAACCCTAACAAACAAATTTTGAGTGTATATCTTCTGAAGTTTATGGCTCTAGTTTGGTGTGGAAATGATAAGCACTAGGCGCTCAGACACCTTTACTTCATGCAGTATCTACAAATTTAAATAATATTATTGATATTAATATTACACATCACAACATGTTCATCTAAGGAAGTGGTCTCAGGACTGGATGAGGCACAATATGAAGTATATTTGCCATAGAAAATACACTAATTTCAAACTTCCAATTCCTCCCATGCCACCACACTGCCCTCCTAATTTGTCATTTCTAAACAAAGACCCTGAAGCTTGTTTAAGAAAGTTACCTTAACCACTGCCTGAAAACTGTGTGCCAGTCATCTCGTTTGGTCTGAGGTGTCTGTAGTTTCACCAAAATATTGCACACAGTTCAAAAGGGGAGGCTTAAAGGCAGCACCAGTGGTGTGACATGGGCAAAAGAGGAAAAGGAAACATTAGAAAGAACTGACTCCAAAGAGAATCAAGGATCCCTAAATCCCATAACATGAGAGGAGAAGGGTTGAACATGCACACCTCACTCAGAGATTTCCTTCTCTAAGTTTCTGTTGGACTGACTTTCAGTCCCCTGACCTCAGCAAGAGTTGCTCAGCTTTGAAAATCAGGCCCCTTTAGGTACAATTGGAGCATATTGATTTCAGTGCTGTACTTGAGGAAATTCCAGTCTACTATATTACCCATCCACCTGCACTTTGGGAGATGTAACTGGACTGGGAAAAAAATAGGGCTTGTAGTTTGGCAGAAAGACTGAATGCAGGTGGATGTGGAAGAGCCGTATTGCCAAATGCAATAGGATGCTGATCCCTTCCACCCACCTCAGGAGCCTCCTGCTTTTCCCCCAGCAGCAGAGGCCATAAGGACCAGAAACTCACGCAGTGGTGAGCACGTTAATAGTTCTCCTAATGGCCCACATGCACTACATGCATCAAATGAAGTGAGTATGAAAATGGTTCATTACCTGCCTGAGATCCAAGGTCAGGTTTTTCAAAGGAATTGAGGTTCATAAAGTTGCAGGTGGACAGCTAGTAATGTTTACACAAGCACTCAAGTGCCAGATTCCCATGGATTTCAGTATGGTTTAGACACATGGAGACAAAGTATCTTTAGGCATCCAAGTCCTTTGAGACGTGAAGTATTTTGCATTTACTGCAGTGTCCTGCAGGGTGCATAAGGATTATTACTATAGAGCAGCTTGTGTGCTGTGAATCCAACATACTGGCTTACCCTGCAGTGACTTGTTCATCTTCCCAGACCCAGTGTAACAAAATCTGTTACGTACATCCCATGTATCTACCATCCAGGGAACAATGCCTGTTTGTGTTCTGTAAACCTTCTCTTGAGTTTACTTTTCCTGTTAAGAAGATAAAAAGATGGGCTGGGGGAGTGGGGTGTGGGACAAGAGAGAGGCATCAGAGTCCAGCACAAGCACATTACCAGCTACATTGCCAATTAACGTGCCAGGATTCCCTTGCTCACACATGTTATGTTGTTTTTATGTAACTAAACGACAGTTGCATTCAGCTGCTTCTTTCTATGGAAAAAACAGCTTCAAAAGAGCAGATGAGTGTGACCCCCTTTCTCATTTTGTTTCCCATTACTTTAATTGTATATATATTGAATGTATCATCTATCGTGGAAAATTGCTTTAGTCTCTGTAACATCTGCAGGACAGTACTATGGCTGCTGACATCTGCTGACACAGCTTTTGCTCTCCCCATTAGCTATTTCATTTCTTGTTCACAAATTTCAAATCTAAAGCTAGCCTGCTAAACCCACTGGTTTCACTGGGATGTCCAGGTGCTCAACAGCAAAGTAGATCTGGCCTTTTTTGTTTAGGTGTCTAAATATGCCTTTACTATCTTAGACATTTGGACTCAATGTTTTTGCTCCATGTGCATTAATCTTGCATCTCAAGTGTACACTAAATTCCAGTTTGCTTCCTCCACCTCAGTCTGTTAAAAATTTGGTTCCATGTTTTTATTAATACCATTCATCAGAGGGGTTTCTCTATGCTTCAAACACACTGTCAACCCAGTGCTTGCCCACTGATGATCCTAAAATCATCTACGTGTTCTCTGTATGCATATGACATTCATTGTTATAAGATGAAGGTAGCCTTGATGCTGAGGCAAGTGCTCACTATTCCTTTGCATGCCATCCTCTACTTCTAATCCTTGTTGGCCAGAAGAGACTCTGATTTGACAGCAGGATGGGAGGTTTGCACGATTTAATACTGAAGCTAACTTATTCTGTGAGTGGCTCTGTTTAATCCCACGGCTGTCTGTGTGCAGTGCATGCATATCATCCTGAATGCCTTGCTACAGTGTTAACAATGGGAAAAGTACTTGGTGGAAGAATGTAACTCTCTAACTCAGCTGCTGCAGTTGGCAGAGGCTGTTCCTCCCTCAATCCACAGTTTGTCTAACTCGATCTTGTGACTGTCTTTGGAAGTGCCCAAAATTATTTTCTTGCCTTTTCACCTGCAGGACAGTAAATTAGAGACAGGAAAAGCATTTCATCGGTACTGAAACAAATGTTTTTCTTATTGTGGGCTTTACTTTTCTAACTGAATTTTTCAAAATGTTTGTTTAAAAGTGAAAATACACTAGTTGGGAAAAAGGAGGTAGGAAACTGAAGAGTTCTGCAGACCTCTTTTTAATCCTATTTTTGGGAAGTAAAGACAGTTTGCTTCCCTTCAAATGAGCTGTGAGTTGACTTTCTAAAAAGAGTAGAAATTTTTCTGAGGGCCATATAGACCCTAGAATCTCAGCCAGAAAAAGACCTGGTCTTTACTTGTTGCCTGTTTTCCTCCCACTTGGTTGTAGCACTGCACCCCAAGGTGTCCCATGCATCTTGTGAAGTTAGTGAAAAGATTACTTTTTCGAATGGGCCTACTAGGCATTTCTAACCACTCTTCCCAGTATAAGTAGTTCCTTCTCAAACCCAATTAGTAACAGAAACTGCCCAGTGACAAGTCCTGGCAAGACAATGCTTTAGAAACATCCCCGAGTTTGTATGTATACATGCCCTGGGCAAAGCAGGAAGAGGGTTTTGAGCTTTTGCTTTTCCTATTGTGTTGCTGCAGAAAGGACCCCAGGTATAAGTGCTTTGTGATCTGTTTGTCAGCTCAACTGCTGAAGGCCAATTTTTTGTGGTAGTAAAAAATGTACACATATATATATAAATCCCACATTATATATACTTATCAAATCAAACATGATCTACTCTGGTTTGCTTAAATCACAGAAGCCCCTGGATAAAACAGAATCCAGGTTAGTGATAGAGAGAACATTTCCAGGAGCACTGAGCCCTATCTTGATACTCTCATCCAAATGATGCACTTGTATCCAGCTCCTCTGGCACTGTTTCTAATGACTGTATGTCTTTAGATCCTTACAGCCTTTTGCATCTCTCTGATATCGTACTTTTAATCAGACTATTTGCATTCCTTGCAAAAATTAAGGGGTTTGATTTTGTGATATCTTGGGCAAAGAATAATTATCAGGGAATCTATTAGGAATTATTAAGTTTTTGAAAAGGAGTGATCTCAATGCTAAGTAGAGCTCATAGGTGATTTATTCTTTTAAAAATTGATTAGTTAGTTTAGTTCAAATGTCTAAATGCTCAGATGTAACATATTCAGAAGTTCCAAGTTCTTTTCCAAAGGCATGCAAGTTCTTGAATTTCTGGGATTTTCCATGGGAATTAGGCTTGCTAGGTACTTAAAGAACAAAGGGAAAAAAAACCCCAAAAAATAGATACTTCTAAATCACTATTTGTACTTTGCAAATGTTACATGCCCTTATTTTAAGCCCAAAGGCTTACATTTTTGCCTGAAACCCAGCATTCTGGTCCTTTTCAGATGGTATCAATAGGTTTACTTGTGTCTTGCTTGCTTCATAGAACTGGCTTCCTTTTCTATTTGTGAATGGCAAACAGAATAGCCTTACAGTAGTCAGTACCTTCTTGATAAAACAAACAAGAACACAAGTATTGTGAATTCACCACAAGCCACAGGTAAGAGGGCAGGAGTTTAATGCAAATGTAAGCATGGATTTTGTGTTTGCATGTGCTTGAGCCATTTAGACAATTACACCTCATTCCTGTGCGCAAGTTAAAAGAGCAACAAAATGTGCCAAAAGCTATGAAATATGAATTGGAAGACCCCCTGTAGATTTCCTTAAACAAAACCCCAACCATTTAACCTCTCTAAGTTTTTCCATCACTATCTCTTAATATATCTGCTGAGTCAAGTCCCTGTTGAAGTCAGTGTGAGTTTGCCCCTGATTTCACTGGAAATAGTTTTGATTCTTCTGCTGTAAATCCCCCTTTTAAGATAATCCTACTGATTAGTAATGACTCATTCAGAAACAGAACTTGTGAGCTGTTAAAAAAAGCCTTTTTTCATATTTAGCATTGCTTAAAATGTAAAAAAGCTAAACATACAATGAATTAGCTCAGGAAATACAACCAAAAAGTTCCCTTTTCACTTAAACCCAACCTCTTCCTCTCTCTACTCAGCTCCCCCCCATCAAAAAAAGTGAAGTACACAATAATGCCAGTAATTATGTGTTAGGTGATTTTTATGATCTTGCAATTTATTGCAAATGTTTTTGTGGGTGGTACAAAGTATTTGAACAGGTTTTCAAACTAGTCAGAAATTTATTAAATATTGGTGATTGTTATTACAGGTTGTGTTTTATGATCAAAGGTTGATTTATATGTACAAAACCCAAAAGACAGAGCAGTGTAACTCTCTCAGCATTCCTCTTGTGGTAATGCTCCATAATGTGCAGGGGGCATCTCCAAGCCGAAGGGACTCTACATAAGCTGAAGAACAAGAAGTGACCATTACTGAAGTAGAAATATAAACAAAAATATTCTGCATGTACTGCTGCTTACATTAATTTCTGTAGGTTTTGTAGATAGTCATCATTTGCAAATTTTCAGAAATCTGATCTTTAGATGTTGGATTCAGAATGTCTTGCTAAAATAAGTGCTGAGGATCACTTGAAATGCACATGCAGGAATATCTTCCAAAGGAGGAGTCAAATAATTACTGTTATGATGTCTCTCTGATTAAAAATCTGTACTGTAAGTTCAGGGAATGGCAGAGGGCTCATCATGTGTAACAGCTAGAATATAAGCTTACCCAGATTATTACATGACACACACATTTTAAACTGTGTAGTAATGAGTAACAGTCAAAAAAGGACATATGGATGTATTTGTCTTTCAGAACCCAGGCTGTCTAACTGATTTTCTCAGAAGTGCTGGTAGACCCTTAATATCCTATTCCATTTCAAATACAGATTGTAACATCAACCACACTATGCAAGGATTCCCCATACATCTTCTTTCCTCATTTGTTTTATTTTCCCTGTTGCTCACCCATCAGAAATTATTCCCATCCTGACTCACCAGAGAACAGATAATAATGAACAGAAACTGACCACAGTAAATCTTAAATTTGAACAGGATGTTTTCAAATAAATAAGAAACATGCTTCTGCCTGATAACAAAAAAAAAGGGAGAAGTGGGGAGGAATTCAGGTACAATGGTTGTTTAGTACATAAAGGTATAAAGATTTTCTTGAGCTTTCTTTCCCCTCTAGCTGGTATATAACAGTAAATTGCTGGTAAATTTAGATATGGATATTTCTGTCACACAACTTTATGGTGGAAAACCTTGAGGGGAAAAGAACATGGCTGTTGCACTGAGGTGGTGCTACCTATCCTCAAGCCTGGCATGACTGAGCTTGTAGGCAACTAACTCGCTGGCTCAGAGATCAGGCACTAATTTATCTTGAGATGCCAAAGGATAGCAGTGGTTGGGAAATGAGTCACATCTCCCTCTGCTTATTTTGTTGTAGCAGAGGTATTACCAAACTAAGTGAGCTGCAAGAGTGTCTAGGTTTCTCAAATTGTAAGATCCCAAATGAAAAAAAGAAGAATGTATGGGTTGGGCTTTGGGCTGTCCCTATGTACTTGCATTGCAGCCAGTAGTAGAAGGTTTCTGCTTCATTTCAGCCTTCAAAACTCATGAGATTCATTTTTCTCACATCTTTAGAAGTGGAAAAGTATAAGTATTCCTAAGCACAGAATAAAGTTGTCCAAGTGATACTCCAGATTGGCAGGAGAGGGAAAAAGTACCAAGAGGGCGTGTATTCAAATTCATGGCAGGCTGCAAAAGAATAGTCTAAATTTTGGTCTTGAAAGCAAATACTGTCTAAATTAAGCAAAGGATCCTCATGGACATTTTCTCTTCAGCCCATTCCCTCCACTGTGCTGTTACTGCTAGCATAATCCCAGACGCAGCCTAAATTAAAACATGACATTGCACAAAAAGCTCTCCTCCAAGCAGCTGAGAAATGCTGTATAGCTTAAGATACCTTCGGAAATTCCTAAAAGTGTTGTACTGATAGTAAAAGAAGTGTAATGCTGGACGATACCAGAGGCTTTAATTTATTTGTTGCTTGTTCAAGATTTTGGTTAAAAGGTTCTGTAAGCTCTAAATGTTTGGTAGAAGTTTCAAGGCTCTGCTGAACCTATTAAAACACACATAGCAAAGAGGCACATCACTTCTTTCAGTGTTTAGCTCCCATTTACATCAATGGAAATTAGACAATTCACACATCTGGTCCTTCATCTAACATTTCCAATGCTGTCCTTGGGGTGTCAAACTTCAGAGAATAAAATGGACGTATTTTGAATCCTAAACAATGAATAAAATTTAGCACTCCCGAGTAGAGGCACCTAAACCCCCTAATTATTTTTAACCCATTTCGTATCTTAATTTGCTTCTCTGTAAACACAGTCAAAACTATATACATCTTCACTTGTATGTTCCATCTTAAATTTCATATGTATAGTACATTGATAAATACTCTTCTTGTTAACTTTTAGGAAGGTTTGATTTCCTCTGCTATTCCTTGATGCATCCTATGTGGCCCTCTTCATGTTCTTTTCAATTCTATTAGTAAAAATACATACACACCCATGAACCAAATACACATACATTGACAACATAATTACTTTTTAGGTGATCACACATAGAATCATAGAATCATAGAATAGTTTGGGTTGGAAGGGACCTTAAAGATCATCGAGTTCCAACCCCCCTGCCATAGGCAGGGACACCTCTCACTAGATCAATGACTGAGAGAGCATGCTGTATTTCACTTAATATACAAAAAACACACACATTAAAATACAGTTTTATTATCACAGAATGTCAGAATGTATTTGTAATGTCTATTTCAGTATCATTCTCATTATGTAATATATGCAATTCAGAAGTGCTTAAATTCAATACAGCTTAAAAGCAGACTGTTTTCTCCAAGGAAAATATTCTTCAGTGGGAAGGTGAGATTTCTCATCACAAATCATTACTTTGACTCTCTTAGTAGTTTCATTTTATTTGATCTAGAACACTTCCAGGCAGTTAGCTGGTTTTAGAAATAAATAAATTTAGAAAAACAATTCAGATGTCAAAACCAGCATGAAGATCTGCTCTAAGTGCCCTGAGTACAATTCAGAAAACATCATTTACACCCTCCTGTCATTTATAGACTGTGTCTGAAACTTTGAATCCAGTAACATCAAAGTCAGATCTTCCTTTGAGATCTCTAATGTTGAGGCTTTGCCTTCCAAACTTTGATCCATGTTGTACAGCTTGGAAGAGGGATCCTCATCTACAGTAACTCTCTCATCATGGGATGACATTACACCCCATGTCAGATAGAATGGCATTATTCTGTGTCTTCCTAGACACACACCTAGACATGTAGGCAGCCAAGTGTGTTGACCACTGTAAAAAGCCACCGTGATGCTAAACTAGGACTATGTATGCTGATCATTTTCCATGCCTTTCCCATGGATATTGTGTTTTTTCACACAGAAAAGTGAAAAGAGCTGAATGTTCCTGGTAGGGACATCAGGAAGAACAGTTTGGGAGCAGTTGAATGTGGGTGGGTCCTATGTGAGAATGTATGGAGAGTAAGGATGGGCTCATAAACTTATCCCAGACCTTACATTCACAGATGGGATGACTGAGTCAGGACTTTGCCCTTTTTCATAGGTCTGTGATTTTCAGTTCCTTTAAAGGTTACAAAGTCTGTGGTTCAGACATTCTTCTGCTGAAACGGTGATCCTTACTTTCCCATCTTGTTGCCCTGGTGGGGAGATCAAACCGGAAGTGTCGAAATGCTCCCCTGAAACCCCAGATGAGTTTCCCAGGTGTGTGCATGAGCCCAGGCAGCATGGGGAGGCTGTCTGCCCTGCAAGGTCTCACCTCTCTGAAAAGAGGTTGAAGGAGTCAACAGAGACTGAAAAGAGGTTGAAAGAGTCATGCTGACAAGGTAGGTATCAGAGTAAAAGAATTTGTCGCACAAATTATTGGGTATGAAGCAGGTGGGACCCCATGGATTGAGCCCACTCACAGCAGACTGGTGACCTTACTGAGTGGGAATGAGCCAGGTTGTGACAGATGGTATCCCTGGATCTGAGGCTGGGTCCTGGCTCTTACTGTTTAGTTAATTAATTGGGAGGAACATAAAAATTATTTTGGTAAATTGGGAATACAGTATAAATCCCTCTGATTTTGTAGACAGCTTTAATCTTATTCTGGAGTAAAATGATAAATATAATCTAAGATGCTGGTAAATTTTATTGCTTTTAGTTGATTAGCGGAATTCATTCTGGAAGAACATCGTTTAAAAGACCTATGAACCGATGAGTTTTATTGGACAGGAAGAAGTGCTGTGATAGAGACATTCCTGGCACCAGTGTCTACCTCATTAAGGTTTATCTTTATCATGTCCTCATAGTAAAATTGACACGGAGGAGTATTTTTCCACAGCAAACATAATCACTGAATTTATGTATCTTACATCAGGCAGGCTAGAGGTTTGACTTCTGGGGCTGCTGTCTAAGATATTTTACATAGGAAATATAGAGAGAAAGTGAGAGAAAGACATTAAAGAAAAGATGGATATCACTGTGTCAGTGAGAAGAATGGGTAGATTATGTTCATTACTGTGCTTTGGAGTGCAGGCTGACACTTGAAGGGCTGTGCCTGTGCATTGACAGCAAGGCAAGAGTGAGCACTGGCCAGGAAGCCTTTTCTTGCAGGCACACCCTCCATGCCACCAGCTCTCACAGAGGCAGTTGTCCCAGCTAAGCCTCCAGAGTGTTCTCCTCTTTGGTGAGCTTCCAGATAATACACACACTTAAAAGTGTTTTCCTATCCTAATGGTGCAACAGAAGGAGCTGCCAGGCTCAAGGAAAGAGCCCCATGCTCCTTAGTTAATTCTTTTGATATGTGGGTGGTGCCTTTGTGCCAATATAGTCCATCTACCTCCACAGTGGCTTTTCTCAGCAGGTTTCCAGGAATGAGAATAACAGCTGGAGAAAATGAATGTCATGCTTCATTGGTGGGGGGAAATTCTCTGTACTGTAATATTAGTGCTCATTGCCTGTTGTGGTCACCAAACACTGTCATCAAGGAGGTTTCAAGGGGNCAGCAAGGCAAGAGTGAGCACTGGCCAGGAAGCCTTTTCTTGCAGGCACACCCTCCATGCCACCAGCTCTCACAGAGGCAGTTGCCCAGCTAAGCCTCCAGAGTGTTCTCCTCTTTGGTGAGCTTCCAGATAATACACACACTTAAAAGTGTTTTCCTATCCTAATGGTGCAAGAGAAGGAGCTGCCAGGCTCAAGGAAAGAGCCCCATGCTCCTTAGTTAATTCTTTTGATATGTGGGTGGTGCCTTTGTGCCAATATAGTCCATCTACCTCCACAGTGGCTTTTCTCAGCAGGTTTCCAGGAATGAGAATAACAGCTGGGGAAAATGAATGTCATGCTTCATTGGTGGGGGAAAATTCTCTGTACTGTAATATTAGTGCTCACTGCCTGTTGTGGTCACCAAACACTGTCATCAAGGAGGTTTCAAGGGGCTGGTAAGGAAGTGGGATGTACTGTAGCTATCACACTTGAGCAATTCAAGTCCAGTAGGGTAATGCAGGAGTATGCTTATCATGTAAACAGTGAACTGTCTGTAAAAAGGGAAGTTTTATGCAGCAATGGGCTTGTGAGAAATGAGAAACCACAAATTAATGAGGGACCCTACTGAGGTTAAAGTAATCCACTGATTAATTTTTATTTCATTTTGGTTGGTTGGAGTGGAAGGAGAAGACATAGAATTGCATGATAAATCATTTATTGGTGTGAGTTTGAGATTATTCATAAATGAGACTAACCCACATCAGTAGCAACAGCTTATGGATTTTGGATTTGCTACCTGGACAGCCATTTTACACAAATTATTTTGAAGCCTTATTGAAAAGAATTTTTTTGTTTGCTTATAAAGATTCAGTAGGGTTCTCCGGTATTTTTTCTTTAGGAGGATTTTTAAGAAATCAGTACATCACTAAAAATACCTCTTTAATGATACTGTGAGTACGACCAACGCAACTCCCTGGTCTGATTTCTTGGGACCTTCCAAGTATAGGTTGTGTAGAAAACCAGGAATCTCCCCTTTCTCTTCTGCCCACGCCTAGCCCTTAAGGTCACACAGAAAAGTACTTCTCTCCAATATCAGCATTTACTCTGCTTGTTTTTGTCAAGGCAATATTTTAGGGAAGTATTTCTGAAGTTTGAGGAAAGGCTGAAAACAGTGGATTGGTGGAAGATAGTTTCATTTTTAGGAACAGAGATGTAGGTTTTTAGTGTACCTTCTGAAAACACAGAGTGGATACAATTTATAATAATGTACTGTTGCTGACAAGGTAGGTATCAGAGTAAAAGAAAATAGCCCAGAATAAGCGCTCTTTGAGATGACAGAGTGTTTTTTTACCAGGACTGGGACAAAAGTTAAAACTTATCTTGAAATAGAATTCTCAGTTGTTTACTAAATCTTTTTCTGCCTGAGAAGTGCTTTAAAGGTCAGCTGGTGTGCTGGTGGTGGCAGAGAGGGCAAGGCTCAGGTCTCAGAAACGTGAAGGTATGTTGCCTATTGCTTTGTCCTCTACAGTATCGTACCCCTACATGTGGGAACACTTTCCACATTCCAGAACTGGCAGTAGTTTTCGAAATATTAAGGGGAAAAAAAAAAAAAAGAAAAAGAAAGGAAGAAAGTTAAAAAAAAAGAAAAAAAAACCTGCCACAAAATCATCTCCTTCTCATTTTCCAGATGTGGAACTCTCAGAGTTGTGTGTGCTGCAACAAAGTCTACCATTAAGTGCTGGACTGGTTACACCATAAAAATCCATTTTCTTATGAATTATCTAGCAAGAAATAGGTGCTTTTTACCAAGGAAGAGAAACTAGAAAATTTTCCACTGCAGTTTCCAACCAGAAGCAGCACTGCATTCTAATTCTGAGAGACTGTGAGATGCCACACTGTCACTACGCCAGTGCTGTTTGACACCGTACATTGCATTTTATTTTGAAGTGATTTAGAAAATCTCCAGATCCACTCCTGAGTTTGACAAGATAAATTGGTGTGTTTTTTCTAAATGCTCCAGGATATTTGTTTGAGAAATTTCAAATATTAGGGACTAGAATCTCATAAACTACTGGATGTTGCATCTGTATTTAGTGTATAATTTCATGTAAGCTTACTTACATCTACTTTGCCTACCATGTTTTCTCATTTCTTTTACATCTTTGTCCCATTTTAAGAGGAGGATCTTTAAATAAAAGCTTTCTTGTATACCATCTATAAGGTTACATTGAGTACTATGGTTTGAAGCATGACTTCTCTGGTCACAGCAGACTTTGGGAAAAATTACTTAGAAACATTATCTAATCACTTGACGAACTAATATATATTCAAACAGAAGAGAAACTTCTGGCTGTAAGACATGTTGATGAGCTCCAGGACAAAGGAGAATTGGAAAAGGAACTTTGTTGAAACACTCGTTTTATCCTATCTTGATGAGTGGTAAGAACGTTTCCATATGAATAACAGAAAAAAACTGGAAAGTGTAAAACCCACCAAAAGGCTCAACTTTTCCAGTCTTCGGCAGATGAAGAGAATAACAACTACCACACCACTGCATGAGAAGTTTAGAGTTATTATGACAAAGCATAATTTGACACCGGGCCATTTTAGGGCATTCTGACTGTGCTGTGTTTCAGACAGCACTGATATGATACTAGAGGATTTATGCCAAATTCAGAGTTAATCTGGATATTTCGTCTTCCAGAGGTGAATTCTTCATTTAAATACTTGTCCTTCAAGATGAGAGCAAGGCCAAATCTTAATACATGCAGCTCCATTTATTGACTCTTGATTCTAAAACAGGATGGACATGGAAAATCTCAGGACATAGTTAGTTCACATAGAATTGCCATGTATCCATTATTTCTAGCATGCAGTTGGCTTGTGTTTGACCAGTTCAACACATGGGAAAAAGAAAAGCTATTTGTTGCATCTGTCCCTTTGGGCCTGTCTCAGTTGCTTTTGCTTCTTGCAATGCAAGGTAATTTATGCAGTATTACTGTAAAAACAAGATTGAAAGAAATAAGAAAACTTGGGGTTGCTTCAGAAATACTTCTCCTTTAGTAGGGTCATGTTGCACTCATATTTTATAATTAAGTTTTTAATTCCTTGAAGTGCAATGTCACTATGATTTGAATGTACAAATTTAATTTATTAACAAGGTAAAAAGCTTATGAGAAAGTGACAACATTCACCTACAGATTGAATAGGGAAGTAATTGTCTCCTACACACAAGAAATAGCACAGGGGAATTTTATAAATTAAGTGTCTGCATAGATTGAAAGCAAAATTTCTGAAAATATTCAGACCTCTAAAGGATGAGACATGCCTTTGGTGTTGATAGCTCCTCTCCAAGTTTACCTCCCAATATTTTTTGCTTTCCAAGTGATACAGACATATGGCTATATTTCAGAGCCTTGGTGTTCACAGTGTTTCATGCCTAATTGTGCATTTCTGACTTTCTTTGTATATGCCAAGAAACTAATTTGTGGATGTAAATCCACCTTAGGTCCAGGTCAGATCTGAGCTGAAAGAAGTCTAAAGTTTCAGTTCAGACTTGTTTATTATGAAATCTTGACTGACCTCTATTGCCCATTATGTACTTCATGTCTTCCAACACAACAGTTTGGTGATTGTGATTAATTCACAGGAGCCTACAAGGAGCCTCTTGGTTGTGTTTTACCACATAATTGAAAATAAAGTTGAGACACTTCTTTTCTCCTCATGATGCTGATGGAGAAATGGGATCCCCAGGACTCATAAAAATGCTCCTATCTGTACCACATTTCATAACAAGAAAAAATCTGATGGAGGAGAACTATCTCCACATTCCAACTCCTTCCCGCTAATGATGCCTGTTGTGCAATGCTATCATTATATAATTACTGGTTCTTATTAAAAGCTCTGATAATCCTGGATCTAGACTGAGAAATGTCTAGGTACTTCTCAAGAGTTCCATAAAGAAGTTCAAGAGACACAAGTGAAATGTCTGGGTACGTGAAAATGTATAGGTGTTTTTTCATAAGGCAGATCTTTAGTAGGCCCCTTGATAAATGACTGGCAGGTCTACGATGTGACAGCTACAATACTAAAGCCACAATTCTAGTGATATTTCTACCATTAGGTTAAATCATCCCAGCATTTCACCTGATATCCAAATGGAAGTAGGCTGTTTCCATTAAGAGCTGTCTCTGAAAATTCAGTGTCTGAATCCAACAGCCGCACTCATCTTCAGTGTTTTGTGTGTGATTCTCTCACTGCACAGTGCTTGTGGGTTTTGATCCAGTTTTCCCCTTGAGACTCAGTGTGCAGAAGCACATAGAGTGGCACTGTATGGGTGAATGTGTTATCAGTAGTACCATTCATACAGTAGTTCTCAGCCTGACTCATCTGTCAGAGTGAGGACCTTTCACTCTAGTTCAAATGTTCCTGAGGGGGGCTGATTTCATGGCCCTAGTAGAGTTTTCTCACAAAAATTGAGGTATTTTCAAGATAGCCAGAACCACAAATCCAGCCCCCATTGAATTTCAATTTCCCTCACAGGTCATTATTGTTTTCACCACTTTATGGCAGTACTGGCCAAAATCAATCTTTTACAACTCCACTTCCTACTCATACCAAAAGAAAAAGGTTAGGGCATTTAATTAGAGCTATTTATATTTTTTAAAATAAGGAAGACATTCTGAAAAAGAAATTGTTTTTGCAGCCAATTCGGGGACCTTCTGTCCACAAAATCTGCTCTAGACACTTTCCCACCACAAGTTTCTTTCCATTATTAGGAACTTACACCACATTGTATTTAGCTTGGTATTTTGCCAAAAAATGTACTTTAGGTCTCTATAGTACAAAATCTGACAGAAAGCATAACACAAGGAAAAAAAGGTATTTTTAAGTTCCTACTTTTTTCCATTTTCCCATCAGAAAAATTTTTTAAAAAAATATTGGTAATATAAATCCATCTCTGTTCCAGTTTTTGCTCTGATTATTTATACCCTTTAAATATGATCCATGTAGAGAAGTCCAAAGTTATTAAATCTGTTCAGCTAGTTCTTCAAACTACTCAGAAGCTGAGTATACCTGGCACAGGCACCAAGTATTTCCTTTTGGTTTCTGAGCTAGAAGCAAGACCTGAAGTAAGTGATTTTCTGCTATGACTATGATGATACTACCAGATGTCCTGAGTGGAAAAGGCCAGGGAGGTTCTGATCCTGACTCACGTTCTGATATTGTCTCTTTCTTTTTTACCCTAGGAAAACTCAGCTCAGATTCCGTTTGTGGTTTTTAGTAAGAATAGTGATTTTCCCTCCTTCCCGCACAATTTTCCAGCTAGATTGACTGAACTACAGAAAGGTCAAGTGACTTGCTTGGAGGGTAAGCCATGAGTCAGTAGCACAGCTAGCACTGAACCAAAACCTTTCCTGTCTTCCAGTTCATCAGCTAGACAACACACAATTGCTTTCATTGACCAGGGGACTTTAATGAAATCAACTTCAGCTGTGCTGTATGCTTGCATGAGTCTCTGAGCAATATTTGTATGCATTAGTACAACTCACCTTCTACCAGCCATTCATTTGATATGTGGCAAACAGTCAAACCTGGATCCCACTCTTTGCATGCCTTGTGTCCTGGTTGCACATATGGCTATTTCTCTGCTTAATTCATACAGCTGTTCTCCTATATGCACTGGAAGTTGGTGTGTGCAGTTCTATCCAAGGGCTGCACTCCAGCCTTCATTCTCAATCTTCAGGCTCTGGGACCTACACCAGGATTTCAGTTGTCCTTCCTTTATAGTCAAGAAGAGGGAAAAGATCCATGATGCTGCTCTGTAGTAGCATGAGATCATGGTCTGGAAAATGTTTAGAAACACTGGATGAGATAAACTCAACAATCCATTTTGACCTTAGACTCTACTGATGTTTGGATGTAGCATACCTATATGCAGACCTATATGCATCTGCACATGACCCAGCAGACAGTTGTTTGGAAATTTTGCAAAATTCAGAAAATATGTCTGAAAAATGGCTTGAACAGTCATCTAATCTAGCCTCATCTAAAGGAGGATGGTCTTTATTTACATGATTTCTACAAGGCAACTCAACTTCTGTCCGCTGACTCCACAGACAATCTGTGCTATCACTTCACAACTCCATGAGGTTAGACACTAAGGGAATCTTTATTGCTCTCCCTCATTGAAGTGAGTGTGTCACTCATGTGTGTGACGTAAAACAATAAAAAAGTAGAGCTCATGAAATATGGCATGGTATTTATTACAGTGTCAATGATACAGAAATAAATGTGTCTTTACCTTTTGCAGTACAAAGAGCCTTTTTCCCTTTTTTTAACTGAATAATGTCTGGTTCTGTCTTTCTCTTTATAAGGCTGTATTTACAAAGATTTTCCAAATGCTATTCTAAGCAACTGCCTGTATATGTGAAGAAAAGGTAGTATGAAAAAGAGAGAGATTTTGAATGACACAGAAGATTTGACTTTTCAAAGGGAGGAAATTAATATTGAATCATCTGACTGAGTTTGCTGTGCTGCAATATTTGAGCTCATACAGCACATAAGATAACCACTGTTCAGACCCTACAGTAACTCAGCAAAACAGGATTCATGGAGTATGACACTTTGGCTATAAATCACCAGGTCTATTGTGTATATGTGCAATAGACAGAACTTGGGAAGCAGGGAAATATGGGAGTGTAATGGAATGCCAGAAGGAACTTTTAAGCATGTTTCTTCTACTGATAACTGTTTGGCAGCTCAAAAAATCCCCTCTAATATAAAGTCACCATATAAAATAGAAATTGAAAGAGCAACTATTAGATCATATTTTCCATCCTCCTGTCACTGTGGAATTGTTCCCTACAGTGTGTTCTTGAGTGTTTTGTCCAGTTTTCCCTGAAATAACTTAAGCAACAGGGTTTTCCATTGCTTTTCTTTAGAATCCTGCCCCACACTGTAGTCAATCTTGTTAATAGGAAACGTTACTCTAAAGCATAAATTTTCCTGCTCTCAGTTTCTCATTAATTCCATTTATACTCCCTTTTCTGGTCCTAATCAATTCCTTTGCCTCTTAAGCATTCATATTCTCCTAAGACTTATAGGGAATTATCATATCCCAATTAGATATCACTCAGCCAAGATATGTGCAAATCTCATTCCCTTCATTTTCCTTCAGCCCACATCTAAGCCTTGGATCATTTTTTCCCCTCTCTGAAGTTCCTTCAGTTTGTCATCGACTCACCCTCAATTTAAGTTGAAGAGAGTTCTGGTCCCTACACTGCAGCCGGAGAGACGGCGATCGGGTTTCCGGAACACCAGTAATCCCTAACTCACCACAAAGTCAGAAGGAGAAGACTGGCCATGAAGACCACTCAGGAAGAGGTAGAAAACAAAGGAGAGCAGCAGTTTGCAGGGAAAGAGCAATCTAAATTGCCAGCAAAATGGCACAAGCAGTGGCGCCAGGGAGGAGAAAAGCCACAGCAAACCCTTGCAGGAGCTGCACTGCTTCATGGCAGTGGGGTATGGCATGAGTGGCTTATGCCTTGGCTGGCAACCCCATGTAGGGCTAGTAGGGCAGAAATGGTCCAAAATCACTCCATGCCCACCCCACGTGGGTCTCACCAGGCAGGGCTGGCATCACCGCTTTGCTGGAATTGCTAACCATTTTGCAGTATTCCACATCATGACCTCATGAGCAGCAGCAACCTGGGAGAGTGTGTGTTTTGCAGATGGACAAAGACCACTCTGTGTACAGGTTTTTTGCCTCATGGCTGTAAATTAAGGACCGGGAGAGAAACCTGGGCTGTATCACAGCCTCCTGGTGGTCCACCCGCTCCACCCAGTCCTGCAGACTGTCCAAAACGTTGTCATTTTACCCCAGAAGACAAGCAGGCCTGGGGCAGATCCAGAATGGATTACAACATAATCCAATTCACAGGGAGGGGTATTTTTGAAAGAGGAATTTTTTTTTTTTCTGGCTGACTGCCAAAAATAAATAAATGCTGTAAGTATAATGTAATGTTTTCAGAGGGCATGATTATGGAAAGAGAAAGCTCCTTTCCAGATCCACATTAGAGAGCAGAAGGGGATAATTTGTTTTTTGCAGCAGTGTGCAAACTAGTCTAAGGGTATGTAAGGTATTAGTGCTGGTACTTCACACTGAAATTTCAAATTCAGTATTAGTCTGAAGAAAGCAGTACTTAATTTCCAATCAGAACTATGGGTATTTGGCCTCCATTTCAGCATCAAAAAGCCTCCGCCTGAACCTTTTGTGACCTTCAGAGAGTTTTGCATAATTAGCTTGATTAAAGACACAGCACAATTTTAGCACTAGGGACCAAAAACCACAAATTACTGAGGATCGCATGTTTTGCAAAATAATACCATTCATGTGATTATTTGTTTTGCTCTAATCATTTCTGAAATATTACTCCTTTGCTTTGACTTGAATTGCTGGTTGTAACAGATAGCCAGTTCCCAAATAAAATCTAAGTCTCTACAAATATGTTTCCATTGCATGAGAAACTGTTATGGGATTTCTCTAATGTCATAGGTCTGAGTTTGATGTTTGTATAAAGGATATGACTGAAAAAGGTCCTAAGTACAAGCACTTTTCAGCTACGCATTCTATCATTTTACTATGCTTTCCTCAGACTTTGCTTTTACCATTTTGATTTTTGTCTGTTAATCTCAAATCTCTCTCCGGAAAATCCAATAAAAACTTTATCCACAGCTTAATACATAGCTAGCCTTTTGCATTCAGGGAGCCCAGGTCACCTTACTGAGAGCAGTTTGAGGACTGTTTTCATCAAGGAAACCACAAAATAAATCTGAGGACTTAGAAGAGAGGGAAATACTACCATAATGCTCCTTGGACAATGCGAGGTAGAAACTGAGTACACAGCACAAACCCAAAGCACTGCCAGAATGGAGATCCTTCCTTTGATATGAATAAAAGGCACCCCCTCAGCAAGGCAACCCACCTATCTCCTGCATGCTAAAATGGAGACTGCCTAGTTGTTTTCTCTTCACTCACATAAGAGGTAGTAATTTCCCACTGCCTGAGGGTGGTGGAAAGAAGAATGCCCAGAATGTCCCATGCTTCCCAGGCCCAGACAGAGAGATCTTTTATTGGAGCCTTATCCTTTGCCAAACACCATTTTTCTGTACTGCTTTGCTACAGAGAGTCTATCAATCTCTGCCCATCCCCTTGCCTTGTCTACAGGTTTCCTGACACAGTTCCCATCACTCAGACAATGAAAATAAAAAATCAGGCAAGTGCAGCTGGGTTCACACCATCTTAGTTCATGTACCCACGTAGACATGTATGTAAGGCCAAGCTTACATCTCACTCCTCTGTCCGGTTTCCAATAGCTTCCAAAATGAAGAAAGTGGTCAGATACATTACAGAGATTGCAAACTGTTTGAAGAAACCCTGCCCTTGTCCACATTATACCTATAGCCCTGACAGTCCATTGGCCTGCTGCACAGATTTATGCAACCCTCTACTGTTAGCAAACTCTCATTGCTGCAAAAGATCTCAGCTCAAGACCTTCATGTGTTAAAAGAAATTAAGGAAGTTGCAAAATCTGTTGGTATAATAATAACAGTGGGTGTTCTTACAGAAACCAGTATAAGCTGGTTGAGTGGCACATCTGGGATGGTTTTAAGAAGAAACTTGATTAATACCACAGATGACTGCTATTTAAAGCTACTCATTTTGATGCATACTTTGGGGGAAGTTAACCCCTAAGGAAAAAACAGGAGTTAGCACAGGCAGTGAATGTATGTGCTCCTGTGGATAGTACTATTTGCTGGCAATTTAAATTCCATATTGTAAAAGAGAGAAACTTGAATAAATATAAATTAATACCAGTGCGGTAAAAAGTACAAGGAAAACAGCAGCAAATCCCTCTTCCCCCTTAGATCAGAGATTTAACCCAAAGATCAGATAAGACAATGTCATTTGGAAAGTAAAGTGAAAGAGAAAGAAAAGGTTAGTTATGATGCATGATTAAAAAGGAATCTGCTGCAGCTACCTCTACAAGACTAATAATCAAACAACTTCACCTAAGAAAGGTTAGGTTTAAATGAGAAATTAACTGAGCCATGATAGTAGAGAAAGTTAGGAGAGGTCATGAGAATAAATCCACAAAGATAAACTTTGCTGTTGCATATATGACAATTAAATTCCAGTGAAAGAGGATTTGGGGGCAGATAAATTAATTTCTGTGTTAGTCATTTGTAATTCAGATTTCCATTTCCAACACTACATTTGCAGGGGTGTAATGTATGATCAGGGCTGAGGACTGTCAGGTTGGAGGAACTTGTAAGAATTCTATATTCAGCAAAGCAATGCAATACCAGAGTACTCTTCCAAAGGAAATGGTGTGAAATAATAAATGTGATACTGGCATCTGAGTAGATATAGCTGTTGTAACCAGCACTAGCAAGTCCATAAAGTGATTCTTTCTAATCGATCCAAGGAAGAAGCTGGAGATCTTTTCCTTAAAAGCTTCACATGAATCTTTGGAATAGTGTGGAGTGAGTTAGCAATGGAGTGAAGGACCATATTTGCTGTGTAGAGCTTACAAAGGGCCAAAGCCACATAGACTCTACTAAGGAAATTCATCTCTGTTCTTTGTCAGAGAGCCTGATCTAATTTTCTATGTTCAGAAGTAAACCAAGATGAGTGGTGAATCTTCTGTAATGCACTGGAACTTTCAAGGAGCTTTTTGACAATGTCTCTGTCTTTACGGGTTGGGTAGAATTCCTCTTCTCTTGATACAAGAGAGGCTGAGATCAATGCAACTTTTGGATGAACAGGTTTTAGGCAGCACTCAGTTCAGCATATGGACTAGTTGTGGCACCATATGGAATGTGAAGATATTATAGCAATAGATGTAGTGGATCTGATTGTGATCTGGCTTGCAACAGTTCAAGGCAGATGCAACTCTTTCAGCTTTAATGGACTTACCACAGCTTCATACTAAATGAAGTGAAATGAGTTTTGGATAAAATATGTCTAAGCAATGAAAGACTTGTGATTTGTGTGATATCTTTTGTAATTTCTCTTCTCTTTTTTTTCTTTAACTAAGTGCTAGCATGTTGTGTGGGGAGACATTTTTTATTCTTATTAACAGTTGCCATTCTGTTGTAAGCTGCGTGTGGGTTCCTGTACAAGACAAAAGCATGGCACTGCTCTGGCTGAGGAATTTCATGCCAGCTCTTTGCTAAGGAACTTCATATCAGTTTTGGACACATTTTTCTTCATTGGGAGTAAAGGGAAGAAAACAGTGCATGTGTGCACGGAACAGGCAAACTTTCCAAACCTGTTTAATCTCACCATACCCTTGCTGTGCAAACCCTGGCTACTGTAAATTAAATGGAGCTGAGGAAAGCAAAAACACAAGGGACAGAAGAAAGAAACAAAGGAGAGAAACAATGGAGAGGATGAGGAGGTAACAATCTATGGAGAGGGAGCGCTGAGCAGCAGGCAGGCTGTGATAGAAGCACTGTTCTACGAAAAGAAGAAACCAGGGGAAATATTTCTTTGTGGATAAAAAGATGTAGAGATTTAGGGCTGTACTGCCTTTCCTCTGTGTGGGAATTTACTTCCTGAGAATCCATTTCTAGTCCCCAGCTTTTTCTGAGAATGGGTGGCTGGACTCAATGTGCAAATGTTCTTCGGGAAGAGATGCTCCCATCTTGCTTTACCATGTCTATGCATTTTCCTCTCAGCTCCTGATCAGCACTCAGCTCTTCCAATAACTGCATAAATCAGTTTTGAGCTGCACGGCACATGCTCCCTGTGAGCAACCCTGCAACTGAAAGGACAAAATGGGATAAGGTGAACATAGTAGGAAAGACAGGAAGCAGCAGGGCCAGGGCTGAAATAAACACAAAGAAACTCATTCCATGGCTCTCCTTCTCTTCTAGCCTCCTGCTTGGCTCTGGCTGGAGCACATCTGATGTGTAGGCAGCATTCAAGACCCAGGAATTTATATGGCCTTGACATTTGCAGGAATATGCCATCTTCAGTTGTTTGAGATGCTTTTGTCTTGTCTACATGGAAAATGGCCTGGGAGGCAATCACAGGTTAAGGAAATTGTCTTTGTAGTTGTCCGTATGGGTATGGGCAAATGTAAATTTGAAAGGGACATTATGCTGTTTTCCTTTTTTTGGTCACAGCTAAATAAAGAAAATATGTTGCAAGTGTAAGGAGGCCTTTCAGCTACTTTCAGCTTTGCGGGCTTAAGACTGGATAATAATCAAGGTCTGGGATTTCATTGCCCTACATGCTACTTTGATGAAACATGAAGAAAAAATGCCTTTTAAATGTGCCCTTGTGCAGAAAGACGTTGATTATTTCAGCTGATCTGCTGCCCTTACAATTGTTAGCTGGCTGTCAAGTAGAAGCCAAGAGAAGATTCTGCTGTAGCAGCATGAAGGAGGGGCTGCAGGATGACAGGCTAGTGATACCAACATACCTGTACAACAGCCCTCCATACCATAGTGGTACAGAGCAAGAGCAGTAACTTCACTGAGCTGCGCTAGTGTGAGACCAAGGCTTCAGCTACACAGATGAGAAGATTGAGAAGAGACGTGATGACCACAGAGGGGAGATTAAAAAAGACATGCTGTGAGCATAACTCCACCACCACACCAACTCTTCCTCTTTGCACTCTCAGTCATTTTGCCCAACTTTGCTGAGCCATACTCAGGCCAGTCCTGATGAAACCACCATGTGTCATTTCTTTGTAATTTGTTTATGTTCAGCCACATGACCTGTCAGAAAAGGCAGAAAAAGAGAAATTCATTGATAGTGCATGAAAAGGGGAAAATTATCATTGAACCAGTGAAGTTCCCAGGAACCAGAGAATCAGAATTGCAGTGCAAGACATATCATGTGAGTGCATTAGCTATACTTGCAGTCATTTGGGTTGCCACGGTAGCTGTGCAATACCAAGGGCCAGGGGACACCTCTGAAGTTATAGAAGGGGAAAATACAGTATTTATTCTGCTCTTAACTACCATTGATGTCAACAGAGTCACAACTGACTCATGTGAAAGCATGAGTATTTTTTGGTTTTTTAGTGTTTTAATCTGTTCCATAGTTCTACCACTAATAACCTGCCTTTAAATGTAGCAACAATCTGCTGCATTACACTTACCCCAAAGCAATCCTAAATAATATAGTTTTTTCTAATATGTTGAATATTGCTGGGAGGCTACTTCTCAGGGATGATTAGCAATGTAGAAGGTATCAGCTCTTGGAGTTCAGTTGTTTTTAATTACTTACACGGGTAAGTGTAGCCATTTACCTCCTTTGAGCTGGAAAAGGTTGCTTTTCTATTTTTAACCCCTGAAAATGGCTCAGAAATTAAAATATCTCATGAGCCAAAATTTAACCCATACCTACTCAATTCAGCTTGATTATATTCAGGTCCAGTTTTCAGAACACAGGAATAACCATAGTATCTGAGATTCATCCAGCGGGGCATTGGGCAGCATGGCTTGCATTTGTCTTTTAAAAGAGTTCTTCCGCAGCAATCCTCACTCAGAGAATCACTACTTAGTAGGATTTTTTACTAAGTAAAATGCTACTCAACATGTATAAGGGTGACCAGATCTCATCCAAAACAAACATGTATGACCAATTTTCCAAAAGAGCTCAGCATGTTGCCATTAATGTCACAATGGGGAGAGACTTCGTGCTAAGCACTTACAAAAATCTGTCCCTTGTTTGGATGTGAATGGGGGCTTGAGCTCGTTAGAAAATCTGGCTGCAATTGTGGGTGCTGAGTGCTTAGGAAGCAGTGGTGGTCTTGAACCAGGGCTGCCATTACTCCCTGATTTACACCCTTGTCAGCCATTGATTTCCATCAGAGCTACACCCTTCTGGAACTGGAGCAACACAGACAGGCTGCCATAATTTATAAAACTGAGCATATATATTTTTTTTATTTTATTCTATTTAATTTTACTTTATTTTAACATTTTTTTAAGAAAATGTTCTTGAAATATTACCCTGTTGCCTGAATCCGGGCTGCTTCTGAGTGTCTGCCAGCTCCTAGATTAAATGTAAGTCATTACGGAATGTTTTCCTCACATGGGAAAGACTGGAGTGGCTTGGTGTTAGTTTTGCCCTCCAACATTAATTCTAATTACCTCAAAATGCAAACATGCTGGAGTTTCCAGCAGATGACATTATTTTCTCTTTGACATCAGACATCAAAGAAAGAAAAATAAACATGGGACAGTGACAGCACTAGGCCTCCAGTCATTTTTCAGAAGGTTTTTCATGTTCTGTTCCAGACTGGTTCTTCTTTAAGTCCTGTCTCGGATGTTAGGGAGGGAAAGGTTTACAGACACAGAGACTGATGGAGACTTTTCCCTCCCAGTTCTCTTTAAGTAAGAAGGGGGTGGGGAGGAAAGAGAGAAACAGTCTGGTTTAGATCAAGGTTGGAGTCCTGGGTTTTAGAGGCATACACACTCCCCAGTACTTGGGTTATTTTCTTTAATTTATTTTTAACTTGTCTTTCAAATATTCATTATGCTGCATTTAAAAATTGCAATAATTCTAAGAGAACAGAAATTTGACTAATGTGGAATATTTTGCCTATGCCTAGCAAACACAAGAGCACAACCTCAGAATTTTGTATATGCTTAGTACCTTACAAGCCTTCGTGCATCATGACGGAGTGCCAGGATCTTGTTGCCTGCACCCAAAGTCTCCTGGGGTGACCCTGGAATTTATGCTGAGCTTCTCTCTGCATCTGAAAAACTGGAAATAAAACCACTGCACAATCTGACACACAACATGGAGAGAAGTAAAAGCTCTACACTTATAGATTCTGACTGAGCTTTGGTGAGACAGGCTAGAGAAAAGTCTATACAAGAAATCAAATAATGGGAAAATTACTAAAGTCTCTTCCCAAGGACTGGGATAACAAGGTTATTGCAGGACATAGCTAAGACACATTGTGCTGGCAGAGCTGTCAGGGAAGCTTGGAAGATACATCTGTGCTTCTTGCTCTTCACCTTCTTGAGCGCTAAAACTGGCTCATGAGTTTTAAAAAAGGTCAGCTTGGGATGGACACAGACTGCAGGAGCTGGTGCCATTGCTGTGCAGTGCCCCTATTCAACACTCTTTCTCCCCCTGTGGAAAAATAGCCTCTTCCACTGCACAGGGTAAGGAGAAGGGGTTTTTTTTATAAGAGGCACACACCCACATGCCCCAGTTAAAAAGTGTAGAAACAGATTAATTTTCAGTTAATAAATAACAATAAATAAATAAATAAGAACTGCATTCTGCAGTTGTAGCTCGTGGTGCAAGCTCTAGCATTTTGAAGTGTTCTCATTGGGACACCACAAATGTTTGTAATAAAGCTGACTGGCAAAGTCTTGGGCCAATGCCTCTGGGCTGCTCAGCCAGTTTCACACCCATCCTCCCGACCCATTTTCCTTTGCTGCATGCCCAGGGCAGGCAGCAGATCCCCAGGGGCACTGCAAAGGCTGTGGGTTGGGGTAGCTGGGCTGGTGGATGTCAGCCAGCTCACCTCATGCTCCCTTGGAGCATGTTTTTCCTGATGCTGAGGCAGCTGAGGATTGTGGAAAGATAACCAGCTGTAAAGATGGTTAGTATCCTTTTTGCATCTCTTCTCTGTTTTTGCAGTGGTCTCAGATGTAGCCTTGAACCTGATGCCGTCAGAGTGAATTTTTTCCAAGAGATTTTATTTTGTCATTTTGTGCATTACCTGGAAACTTTACTGCAACACTATTTGTGCCAAGGATGCATTGTAAGAAGGATCATGAATCCTTTCACAGAAGGTAGAGAGAAAATGATTGAGGAACATGTTTTACCTTACAAAACTAGCTACAGTTACTCCAGAATGGGTCTAGCAAGAGACATCTTGGGGTCTTCTGACAAAGAGAGAACAGAAAACTTGCCCTACAAGTCAGTGTTTCCATTTGGACACTCAGAAATTAATTTGTTTAAAATTGAGCTTTGTATGGAGAATTGAACCAGCATGAACATCAATATTGGCAACAGTTCTGCATGTTGGTAGATCATAGCAATCCTCTTCAGGCAAAACGTATCATTCAGGGATTTGTTTTCAAAATTAGATAACCAAAATGTTCTTACAAATGGATTTGATTACTTTCTGTCTGTACAAAACCAGGTTTTTGTAAGGGAATGGACAATTGCCTGAGGAGAAATGGTAGTGGAGTACATGAATATCCTTTTTCGCACACATCAGTGCATATTTGGTATATGAGGTGGTGCTTACACAGTTTGCCTTTCACTGTTTCAGGCAGTCAGTTTTTTAAATGTGGCCTGTGGTGTTTCTGTTTCTTTGATGTTTTCAAATAAGATCTAGTTATTTTAGCATGTCTATTATATCTAATTCTCTGCTAAGACCATCTCAAGACTTCAGGGGAAATCTGGATCAGGTTTTATTTTGGCCATTTATTTCACCCACCTCTAATTTACAAGAAAAAGGAGCTGTATTCTCTGGTAAAATGACATTCACAACTTAGTGTTTATGATGTGAGAGATCCTCTTGCTTCAGAAATGCACAGTCCTTCCTCTCCAGTTTGCAGAAATTCTTTTAGCTGTCAGAAACATCCAGCCAATGAAGAGCGGGTGATGAGTCTTTTCTGGAGGCTGACAGTTGTCAGAGTTACACACATGTTTAGAGTCAGCCCCGTCTTTCACCCAAGGTCATTGAATAACACAGAACAATATACTGGAACAGGATTACACCTTCAGTGAAGTCTGAACCTGTCACTGGTGAGACTCCACCATAAGAACAAGCCTTACCTAAATCAGTTCGTGCTCAAGTCATGGCTATAAGTCAGCTGCATGCTTTTCAGGATGCAGGATGGCTGTGTACAGCACCAGCTTGCTCATGAGAGGTCCTGGGCACCCCTACCCCTTTGCAGGGATCATTGCTCATACCAGGATTGCTCAGTCTTTCTTCAGATAAGTCCTCACTAAATTGTAACCCTAGCAACAACATGAATAGTTGTATAAAGTCATACGCGTGTGATAAGTAGCAATGAGTCTGTTAATATTGCATGATTTGGTGGAAGAGAGATTTTTCTAGTGAAACTTCAGAAGTGCTTAGGACAACAAGATATTCTCTGTGGGAGCTGTCTACTTTCCACGTGGAAAATGCATGAAGGGGGTTTGGGTAGGACTGGATATATTTTGCTGCTTTGAATTACTGTCTGGATGAGTCAAGCCATTTCTTGTCACGTCTGATCTCTGCAGTGCTGGCGAATGCTTATTTCTGCGTGGATGGTGTATTTTAGAGTTCCCATTAATGATCAGGTTCTCTTCAGCTGCAGATACTCATCTTTTTAAATGAAAATAAGTACTTTCAAATAATTCCTCTGCTATCAATACTTGTTTGGCAATTTCATTCTTTGTGAAGCATATGTCTGGAGAGGAGTCAGAGCTTGTTTTGGAAGAGGTGGACTACTGCCATACCCCCTTGCTGTTTCTTTGTAATCTGGACCTAGCACATCTTAAAGTTTTGTGAAGGGTGATTTTTTTCTCCCTCTCTATTTCTGCCTAGCAGTAGTGCTTTACAAATTCACTAAGAATGTCTAGAAAAAATTATAAGGAATTTGGGAAACTGTAATGTCCTTATCTCTGTTGATGATGCAGATGGAACTATTACTTGGGAGAAGAATACTGTTTAGTATGAGATAACAGCTGCTGTTGCTGTAGGTATGGAGTGAGGCTGTGCTGCAGTCATTAATCTTGTGGTCCTCCTGTAGCCTTTCACTAATGAGAAATAAAAGGGAAAACACTGCTCTTTGGGAATTAGAAATGGCTACTGTGCCATTTGGGAGCAAAGACCCACACCCCCCTGAAGACAGAAGCTGAGCATTTCACAGCTGTATGAATTCCTATCACAAGCTGGTTTATAATCCTGTCCATTATCACTATGCAGCTAGTACACTAAGGAATGACTGCAACAAGAAAATCATTATGTTTTAGATATTTACAAACATGATATTTCATACTTGCTTGAGATTTTAAGATTGACTGGAAAGAGAAACCTGCCTTCCAGGCTCAAAAATATATATATGAGAAACTTGAACAATATGCTCTGTGCTGCCCTGTTTGGGTAGTAGTCACTTGCTTCTATCTGTCAGAAATTAAGCTGGCAATATATGTATAAGGAACTTCTATGGAACTTCTTCATAGCATATTTAGTTCCAGATTAGTTCTTTGGGAAATGCCACATAAGAAAGACGATGATAGTCAAGATATTCTTGTGATTTATTATGTGTAGGAGGAAAGCAGGTTGAGGATGATCATCCTCCCCTTCTAATCTGCCCTGGTGAGGCCCCATCTGGAGTACTGTGTCCAGTTCTGAGCCCTCCAGTTCGTGAAGGATAGATTCCTACTGGAAATAGTCCAACAGAAGGCTAAAAAGATGATCAGGAAGTGGAACACCACTTGTATGATGGAAAGGCTGAGAGACCTGTGTCCTTTAAGCCTAGAGAAGAGAAGACTGAGAAGGGATCTTATCCATACTTATAAGTAGCTAAAGGGAAGATGTCAAGAGGATGGGGTCAGCCTGTTCTCAGTGGTGCCCGGTAACAGGGTAAGGGGAAATAGATGCAAGATAGGACACAGGGGATTTCCTCTTAACATGAGGAAAAACTTCTTTACTTTGAGGATGACAGAGTACTAGAACAGGCTGCCCAGCGAGGCTGTGTAGTGTCCTTCTCTGGAAATATACAAAACCTGCATGGATGTGTTCCTGTCCATCCTGCTCTAGATGAACCTACTCTGGTGGGGGGGCTGGACTAACTGATCTCCAAAGGTCACTTCCAGTCCCCACAATTCTATAATTCTGTGAGTGCCCTGGATGCCTAACAGGTCTACTGTGTGTGTAGTGCTGATACACTGCAAACTGGACAGCTGGTTCTCTGAAGAAAATGGTTAAGGTAGGCTTTAATTCCTAGCCACTGGACTGTGCTGCATATCAACCATGTTCCAGTTGTTCTATGTGGCCTCTATATAGCCACTTCATAAGATAGCTTTTGCATATGCCTTTTGCATCACATCTTTGAACTTCTGAATGGGCTATGGGGAACATAGACCAACTTAGTGGCCTTCTATGATGAATTTTCTACATCAATGGATGTCATCTGTCTGGACTTCTGTGAGGCCTTTAACATGGCCCTGCACAACATCCTTCTCTCTAAATTGGAGAGATATGGATTTGATAGATGGACTCACCAGTGGATAGGAAATTTAATAGAATGGACAATTCAACATCTGATTGGAGATTAGTGATGAGTGAGTATCCCTCAGGAGCCTGTGTTGGGACTAGTACTATCTTCATCAATGTCATAGAGCTTAGCAAATTTACAAATGACACCAAGCTGAGGGAGACAGTTGACAGACCTGGGGGATGGAATGCCATTCAGAGGAACCTGTACAATCTCCAGAAGTGGGCCCATGAGAACCTCATGAGGTTAACAAAGCATAGTGAAAAGTCCTACTCCTGGGACAGGGCAATCATTGATGTCAATAAAGGCTGAGGGATGAAAGAATTAGGAGCAGCCCTGCCAAGAAAGACTTGAAGATACTGATAGATGAGAAGCTGAGCATGAACCAACCATGTGCACTTACAGCCCAGAAGGCCGTGTCCTGGCCTGCAACAAAAAAATCATGGCCAGCAGGTCAAGGGAGGTGATTCTGCCCCTTCTACTCTGTTTTGCTGAGATCTCATTTGGAGTATGGCATCCAGCTCTGGAGTCTGCAGTACAGGAGGCACATAGACCTGAACGAGATCCACAGCAGAGCCACAAAAATGATAGAGGGCTGGACATCCAGCTGGCGCCAAAGCAGTCCAGTTATCAAATGTGATCGCTAAGTATCCCAGTTGAAAACGAGACATCTCCATCAGACTGTTTATACAAGGTATCAACAAAAAAACTTCCTTGCTTTGTGTAAGGTTCCTGTTTGTATGTAGTTCCAGTCCTTCTTGTAGCCTTTGGCACTTGCATATTTCATGTACATCCCAGTACGAAGTGTGCACATGACCAAATCCCCCAGCTTGAGCCAGTGCTCTCCTTTTTACATGTCACTTAGTAAGAAACCAAAAGACAGATATATTGTGCTCTTAAGAATATTACTGGGTTGATTTCTGAACCGTGGGAGGAAACACTTCTGTATGTAAACGTAGGGATTTGTTGTTAGCCTGAGCAGATGGGATGGAAGGAAAAGAACTCACCTGCATTTCTGGGATGCTAAAATGGTACCAGTGGGGAGCAGGATGTACCAACTACCTGGTTGTTGTGAGAGGTGTAGCATTTTGCAGGGAAAGCATGTTATAATAAAAAGTTTAGGGACTCTGCTGTGATTCAACAGCTGGCTCAATCAAACCAGCTGAAACTGCTTTCAGTACCATCCTGGACCAGATTTTTCAGAAGAATTCAGCAGCTTGGTAGCTAAGCTGTTTTGCAAAACATCTTGCCACTTACTGCCACAATAGAAGCTGCTGGATGCTGACCACTTCAGAGAAGTTGGACCAAACGCGAGATGCCAA
The DNA here is from genome assembly GCA_013400935.1 of Turnix velox. NCBI lineage: Eukaryota > Metazoa > Chordata > Aves > Charadriiformes > Turnicidae > Turnix > Turnix velox. The sequence continues at coordinate 100,731 of VZTY01028197.1, forward strand.
GCACTTGAAACTCTGGCATTGAGCTCTGTGGAGAATTTGATCCATTATGTGCTGCCCTACTTCAAAGTGGGGAGCAGCTTGTGACAACCATACAGAATCACAGCAAATGTCACTTTTTGTGCAAACATTTAACCAACAGAAAGAGGCTTTTTAGCATGGTAGTAAATTTCACCCAAATCCTAATTTGCTTTGATTTTTCTTAGAATTTTTACTGAATGGGAAAGGAATACTGAGTGGAACCTTTCTGATGAAAATATTTACAAAATTTTTCAGCATAGCTTGGGGTGCAGGAATGACAGAGGAAAGTAGCATTTCCTTACCAAGTCTTGTTTACTGTTTTCTGATACAACAAAAAGAAAATTATTAGGACAAGTTTAAAACCAGAAAAAGAGGAGAAACCTGTATTTCTGTTGTTTTCTGCACATTCACATTTCAGGCTGGGAAGAAAGGCCACACACCTTCTCAAAAGAAAGAGGAATGCAGTTTAGCACAAGATCTGCAGTTCAACTCTGTAGTCTGGGTTCAGATCCATCTCCAGCTTTCAGTATAATCTTTCTTTGGATATTCTTTTTTTTTAATCAAAACCAGGAATTATACAGCTGTTGAGATAAGAATAATTAAGAACAATGCATTTCCTTTTAAAGCACCTCAAAGGGTAACCTCTAATAAGATGAATTGACTGTCTCATTCAGGCCACACACAAATGATGGCTCATATTTAGTAACAACATTTTTGGGGGCAAAGATAAGCTAATTCTGCTCAAGAACAGAGGGTGGTCTTTAAGCCTTGCATTTGTCAAAGAAACAAGCACTTTTTTATCTATTGCATATAATCTTCCACAGCTCAAGAGGAATAATGTAGGGGGAGGGAAATTCAGGCAGTGCATTTATGTTGGAGCTCAGGCCCGAGCATTTGAACAGAGATGAAGTTAAATTGGCAACAGGATGGACTGTAGAAACTGCACTTGCACTGGAAGACTTATAACATGCTGGTGCTGTTACTTCTGTAGGTTCTCATCCTTGAGAATAAGTGCTGCAGACCTCATTTGGATTTATAAGAAAAATGAAAATCAGCCTCTTATAGCTTGTATCTCTACTGCTTTTCTTAATGAACTTCTGTTTCTGTGGAAAAGCTTAATTACCAATCTATATGTGCTCCAGCAACATCATCAGAGTGGAAAATGAGCCTGTGGGATGACAAAGGATCCCTATGAGTCTGTCTGGTATTCCTGCTGAGGTCTACCCTGTGGGAGCTTAGAATTTTATGGTTCTGCTCTGACAGGATCTAGTAAGGCATAGTCAAACAAAAAATTAAGACCCATGTCTGGTACATAGTCCATCTAATTCTAAAAGAGAGGCTCACAGCTTTCTTTTACATATGCTGGTGCAAATCCAGGGAAGTACTGTGACAATGATCCTCAATGGCCTTTGTGCAGTGTGTTGGAGAGCAATGCACAATCTGGTGATGGTTCCCCATGTTTGTGAAATGGTCCTCATTTGGAAGTGCTGATGGGGGAAAGCTTTAATATGGAGAAAAGGCAATACAGTGCAAAACATGCTACTAACATGTTCTCCTCCCTCCCTTGAGACATTTCACCTGAAAAGAGAAGTACCAGCTGGAGTTATAAATCATTCCAGCTCCTAATTGCCAAATGCTTCCCCTCTCCCCTTTTGTATCTGTTACAGATGTATCATCCACATATGAATGTTTCCTGGAATTTGGTTCAAGATATTTGAGCCTGTGAAGTTTTGGGGCCAGACTTACTCAAATGGAACTCCCAGGGAGCAGAAATTGCTTCTCTGTTTAAATCAAGAGGCTTATCAGGGAATGTTAAATGATTTCTTTACAGCTGAAAGTCAAAAGATCTGACCAGTTTTTCCTTGCTATTTGCTGCAAAGCTTTAAAATAATTTTTTTTTTAAATATCCCAAAACCAACAAAAAATCTCCTTTCCAATCCCCCTGGTCCTCCAGATAGCCAAGTCTATTCCTGTCACCACACTTCTAATTACTGGAAAGACCCCACTTGGCTGGAGAGATCAATGCAGGATTATTTCCCCTCAGCTCAAATATTTTGACTGCTTAAGCAGAATCTAAAAGAGTAATAGAGTGGTCCATTGGTCAGTTAAAGAGTGCTCAATCAAGCAGTGCTCTCCATTTATCCAGCAAATAAATTTTTCACCAGCAGCAAGTCAACATTCATTGTCTAAAAGCATTAATTAGGTCTAATCACATGCCTGCAAATGAGGTGTTATGAAAACATGAAAATAAGTACTGTTTTTAAATGGATATCGAAGGTGAAGAAGGACATAGGAATCTCAAGGGATTCTCCAGAGCCATTCATGCAAAAAACTTGTAAGGACAAGGCATTCATCACCCCCCAAGACGGGCCCATCCCAGACAGGGCTGCCAAACATTAAAGCCTCTGATTTTGATTTTTGGTGAACTCCAACCATTACTCCATATTACTGCACAGTAATGGAAGAGAGTACAACGTGGGAGAACAGGCGAGAGAGCCAGAGGCCTAGCAGCACTGAGATCAGTGGCAGAGTCTCCCCAGCCAAGGACCACGCACTGAAATGGGAACCACCAGGGTCAGGAGTAACTCAAACAGTTACAGAGTTTGCCAGACACTGCAGAATTACCTGATGTGATTCTGCCATCATTTTTAAGTCAAGGCTTGGGGGTTTTATTATTTTCTTTAAGGCAACTCAATTTACTCTGATGCCTATAAGTATTTAATATATTTAACATCTCTGTCTATTGTGTTGGTATTTGGTGCATGAGTAGCATGACTATAAAACAATGTCTAAAAACATGAAAGGGCTTTTCTCTCACAAGTCTGGTACTGCTTTTCACAACCTCAACCTTCTTGTTTTTTGCACTCCTCCTTCCCACTCTAATTTCCATTGTTTTATCTCACCCAGCTCTTTCTGTCCTTCTTCTCAGCAGGACACAAAAAACCCAACAAGCAAAGCATTCATTTTGCAATGTTGCAAAATTGGGTGGGTTCACAGGAAAATATAAAAAAAAACAACCAACAACCCAAAAAGGAAACCAAATCCTTTCTCCCAGCACCCATGGATTGATTCCAGGGCTTGGAGAAAAGAAGACTGCAAGGCTGCATTCGCAAAGGCTGGCATGGACATTTGGTTGCATGGCTGCAGTGCTGCCAAATCGCTCCCAGGGAGCAGCATGAATCACGAGCAAAATCTGGATCCTCCACACAACATGCACATACTTAGCTTTATGCACTTGCACTGTGTTGTTCACATCCCTACACTCACTCTTCCCCTAAAAGTTAACCAAGGGTGAGGAGGTGGGAAGACCTATCATGGTTGCATGAGTAAAATGAGCAGGCACGTAAATCCCGTGGTAGCACAATATGGATTGCATTCCCCATCCCAGTCTTAGCCTGCTCCACCCTTCCTCCATGGATGGGGCTTGAAAGTAGATGCTCACACTGCTCAAAGGCTTCTTGATCTTCAAGTTGGGTTGTGCCTGCCATAATTTACATGCCAAGCTTCTTTTGCATGATGCAGCAATCTTTTCAGCACACAGATGGGAAGGCTCGCAGCCTTCATGCCACTGGTCTCTGCATATTCTGAAAAGCCTGCTTAAAAGAAAGAGTTGTTTTGCCCTTGGCTTTTCTCTTGTCTGAGGAGGAAGATCCAGGGGTGTAGTACCCCTGTAAACCAGAACATATGACCCAGTATGTGGGGGAAAGGCAATCCATCAGTGGGGGTGATAATGAGTATGGTGGGGTATATTGCAATTAAGGTACCGGAAATGGAGCCTTTCAGCAGAGAGAGTGCTGCATTAGTTCCAGCATTAAAGTGGTTGCACTATATGGAAGTAATTTAAGAGGAAAGGGAAATCTGGGCACCAAATGGTACAGCAAAGGACCCTGTAAAGCCTGTGAGCTCCAATGATATGCAAATGGCAGGACACAGATGCTGATGTCCTTGTAATACTGCAGGGTGATCTGAACCAAAATGAGTCCAAATAAACCACTGACTGACTCTTGTTCCTGGAGGTGGTCCCCAATAGTCTCATGGATAAAGTGGTGGGTAAAACAGATCACAGATAACCTTGCCAGTACTGCTGCTATTGCTCAAGGGATGAAGCATTTAGGAAATACTGTTTCTTAGCATGGTAAGTTGGGTAGCAGTATCCGTGTCTCTGCTTTCTTCTGTCAGTGTTTTTAATGAGTTCATAGGTCTCAGGGGACTTGCTCCATGTAAAACTGGCACATCAGCTAGCCAAATCAGGCTTCAACATGTGTATAGCTGGATAGGTTCACAAGGATTTAATTCCCTCTTAAGTATGTACAAATCACATGGGATGACAATGCCTAATTCCTTGCATTTCTACATAGCACAGTACTGTCACTATTCACTGGGAAAGAATTTCATATTTGCATTTTCCCAAATGCAGCAATAGTGACATTTCTCATCTTCTTCTAGCACTCAATAGTACTAACTCTCTGGAGAGAATATTCCATATCACTTTGTCTTACCTATGAAGGTCCTCATCCTGGTTCTGTCACCTCTGCAATGAAGTGGAGAGTAAGTGCATCTAAGCATATGCATTTTAAAATCATAAATAAAAGTGCCTGCGGCACTCATAAAGTTGCAAGCCAACCTGAAATTCAGCCTGCAGATGTCTGTTGCTAAGTGCCACCAAGCAAAACACGCAGCGGAGTGCATATCAGCACCATGCAATCCATGGCTCAGTTACCAACTCCACCAGTTTCAATGCTAGATGAAGTGTGGAGACACTGGCCATCAGGACTTATCATTTCAGTTAAAGTACTAATAACATGGCTTTTCTTTCAAGAGTCACACTAGTGTCTCCATATGGATCCACACTGAGCAGATGTCCCAGCTCAGTTGTCTGCACCATGCACAACTAAGGTTTTCCTATTGAAGAGGCATAAGTTTTCAGGTTTTACTTTGAAGGGCTTGGGTCTCAGGAAACAAGGTGATGTGCAGGAAGTGTGATAAACTTTCCTCTTTATACAGATGACATAAAGATGCAAATAGAAAAATGGAGACATATTTTAAATGCCCTAGGGTGCCCTCCGAAGTGCCAGCAGAGGTTAAGTCCCAGCCCTGACCTGATGCCTGAAGTCCTGCCAGGTACCCCAGAAGTGTCACATGCCCATGCTAAAGCAGCCAGACCTGCTTACTTGGTTTTCATACTGCAAAGGCATTGCCTAGGTGTTGAAGAAACAAGTGGGTTACATGTGATACTATCAGATTATTTCAGGGCAGGTACATCTGTTGGTTTCTCTGCCAGTGTCAGAAATTATCTGGAAAAACAGCATCTGATATTTTTCAGGGAAGGGCTACACTGCTACCCAGACCAGACATTTGGGAACGTTTGTCTCACTAGAGGGTGAGCAGGAGCTGTGTAGGTGTTATTCATCCACTTACACTCAAGCTTACCCTGTTGGCAAACCAGGCTGCTCACATACAGAAAGGCTGCTCAGAGCATTGAGCCTGAAAGAGAACTGGAATTTTCTTCTTAGCATGGACCCTGATCTGTCAGTGCAGGCAGTAGCAGACTCACCTCCTCCTGTTTGGACAACTGGTGAGGCAGCAGAAAGTACATCACTGTGGGACTACTGTCTGATGCTATCAACCCAGTAAAGGATGTATTACACTAGATGGCACAAAATTCTGAACAAACACATTCATGTAACAAATCATACATCCATGCCTGTATTTGCCACAGTCTCACCCAGAAGCAAAAGGCTGTGCTGGTCTGCAGCAGGGTCATTCCCTACTGTCATGAGCAGTAAAGAGGAGGGAAAGTTGGCTGTAGTTTTTGCTTTGGGTCCAGCTCCCAGAAGCTGTGCAGATACTGTACTATTAAATAAAGCTAAGCTCATGAGCTACACTTGTGTTGCTATTGTCTTTGCTGCTGTTTTTGTTAATACCTTGGCTGCTGCTATTATGTCTACTGTTTTATGCATGAGAGCCAAGGAAACAACATTAACTGAACAATCTCAAGAAGGCAGAGGCTGCCAGTCTGAGAAACCCTCTGATGCTGGGAAGAAAAGCAAGCGTCTCTCCCTACTTCAAGGCTGTAACCTGTGCTGGCTTTCTACCATGGAAATCACACAGCCTTGCGGCTGTGTGACAACCATGGTAAGTATAAGTATTAACAGCAGGTGCTTGGGTTTGACTATATTGTTTCATAAACAGCATCTGCTGAAGGTGAGACCATAGGTGTTGGACAGGCTACTTGAAAATACATAGATGATAAAACAGGGAAAACTGTCACTGTGCTGGAGAGGGTTTTTTTTTGCTCTGAATTATTCACAGTATCTGTGGTTTCCTGTGACATCAAGCTTCTGAACATTGCTTGATTGCCATAAATTGTGGTCCATCCAATTTTCCATTCCCAGCTACGCCCAAGCCACAGCTCATCTGAAAAGCTGTTTCTGCAGAGGACGTGTACCGGCTGGCAGCCCAATTACTGATAGATAGAGGGGGGTGGTGACACAGAGTCACCTGGTGCAGAGCACTCAGCACTGGCATGGATGGATCCATGTGATTTCTTCCACTGAATTTCAAGAGAAATGATGGTAAAACAGCTAATGATTCAAAGGAAGGAAGTGAGAGCAGAGGCTAACGAAGAGTGTGTGAAAGAGACGGCTCTGTAGACTGTTCTGCCTGCGCCAAGAGCTTGGGGAGAGTTTCTGTCAGCTGGTTGGGAAAGTCTAGCAGCTGGAGAGTAAACTACCGTCTTGCCTGCATGTCTGCGTGTCCGCAAGCACCACTGCCCTCTTTTGGGTGGAATTAGACCTGTGCGTTTGCTTCGTCCACCAGCACAGGCTCCTGTGTAGCCTGGTTGCAAGGAAGAGGGATAACTCCCGGAGCGAAGCTGAGAATGATCCTCCCCTGGAGAGAGCTGAACAACAGGATACCCACAGAAAGAGCTGCTCAGCAGGATGCCCGCGTAAGCTCTGCTCAGCAAGGGTAGTGGCTGACAGAGCCATCGCGATGGTGTTACAGATGTGGCACAACAGCCTGCTCGCATGCTTTGAGACAGCTGTGGCAGGCTCCTCAGACAGGGTCCTGCAGCTCCTTGGCTGAACTGTGCCACAGTTCCTTCAGGCATTGTTTTTCCCATCTCTGTCAGTGCTGTGTCTTATCATCTCTCACGCAAAAGGAACAAAAGAATGGCTGAGCAGCTTTTGGCTCCAGCCTTACTGCAGACAGGTAATTATTTCAGGTGACTGACATCAGTGCCAAGTTCTGCTGAGAACAACACGCCTGAGACCTTCACAGAAGAGGCGTTAAAACTCATTACAATGGGGCAAGGTGCACCTTGAGCTGAGCTCTCCTTCATCCAAGTGCTTTGCTGGAGTTTTTCTCAACAGCTGCAAGGGCTGTTGTTAGCAGAGACAAAGATTTAGGATATGGGCTGACCCATATCTGGCAATTTGTTGGCATATAGGCCAACAAATCTGGCAATTTGTTATTTTTAATTGTTAATTTAATTTAATAATTAATACTGAGGCTTGTGGCCCAATTCACATGTTCACCATTTTTTCTTACTGTATCCAGAAGCAGTCAGATCTTGGATGAAATGTGAATGGTGTTCTTTGTTTCAAACAAAAGGACATATCACTTAGAGAGCCTGCTCATGCCCTCAGAAGTATTTAATTATACTTAATTCAGCTTCTACAGCTATGAAATTATATCATGCCTGGTCACAATCTGAAAAAGTCCTTATAGTGACCTAGCCATAAATTTTGACTTGATAAGTGACACTTTTTATAAGACCAACTATTTCATTATGAAACTTTTGAGGTTGGAAAAAAACAATTCCAAAGAAATAAGGACATGCCACTACTAATAAGGCCATCGCGCATTTTTACATATCCTCCTTGTAGCAATTGTGGCTGCATGTAAAAGGCAAACATGCTTTGTGATTGTGAGAGAATGGCTAAAAAACATGAGTCACATAGTCAAACCTTGTGACTTGGTAGAACGAAGGAGGTCTCCTTAAAGGCAATTTGTGGAAGAATTGGAGAGAAACAATTTTTCAAGGTCAGCCAAAGGCTAATGAGCACTCTTTCATAGTGTGATTGTATTGCCTGAATTTCTGTATTTCAAAGCCAGTCTAACTACTTTATTGCTGAAGCACTGTAACTGAAGAGGCTGTAATAATATTGACAAGTAATCCTGCCAGAATCTGAGATAGTATTCAGCGTAATAAGAAACATTTTCTCCTTGCCTGGACGAGTACAGAACAAAGAGTTAAACAAATGTGTGGTTCCCCAGAGTACCACTTATCTTTCTTCCCAAAGGGCATGTGTACAGATGCTTTGTAAGTTGGGTTGTCAACAGCTGAGGCTTGTGGCCAGATTCACATGTTCTCCACCTTTTTGCTTGTGAGCTGCAAGAGACTCATCTCCAGAGGGACAGTTTTTCATAACTTAATTAGATTGGCGCCATTTGTGCAGCTACAGTTTCAGGTTGGCTCAACTTTACTTCTGCTCCAGCTCTCCAGTTCAGAAGATTACAGTAGCACTGAAATTGGTTCTGAACTAAGCATTTGGCAACTACCTCCAGTCAAGGAGGCAATTCATGTTACTTCTGTTGCTAAATTAGAACTAAATAAATAATCAATGTGCAGCCCTTAGTGAGAGACTAAGAATGAGAGACAAAATCGTTTTGCACCTCTCTGCTTTTTGTGTGCATAGGAATACAGTGCATTAGTTTACCCATGAATGAATGACCCTAATCTAGTAAATCATTTGAACTGAGGAGAGCAATCTCCAATTGCACCCTCCTAGTGTGGATTTACAGCATGCTTAGATCAATGTAGCTTTAATTGGCTGGGAATCTGGATGGGCTAACCAAAAATAAGCCAAAGAGGAAGTGTTTCCACTGGAGATTTCAGTCCTTTAACTGAACCTCTTTAGAAATGGATCAAAGTAAAATCTCAGAGATTTTTAGTATGGAGACAAAGTTCTTAGCCTTAACTAACTGTATGCTTCATTTTACTAAACCGCAAGTCAATAAAAAAGAGATTTACAAGCCGTGAGTGTAGACTGGAGNCATGCTTAGATCACTGTAGCTTTAATTGGCTGGGAATCTGGATGGGCTAACCAAAAATAAGCCAAAGAGGAAGTGTTTCTACTGGAGATTTCAGTCCTTTAACTGAACCTCTTTAGAAATGGATCAAAGTAAAATCTCAGAGATTTTTAGTATGGAGACAAAGTTCTTAGCCTTGACTAACTGTATGCTTCATTTTACTAAACCGCAAGTCAATAAAAAAGAGATTTACAAGCCGTGAGTGTAGACTGGAGGACAAGAAAGAGTGGGACCAGTTTTCCAAACACAACATGTAAAATGGGAGCCTCCTGACTGCAATGTGTAGATGTTCATTACAGAGAACGATATACAAACATGAGTATCTGGGCTGACTTCCACTCCATGTGAGCCACAGAGACCCACAGCCTGCCTTACTCCACAATGAGCTCCTTGGCATGGCTCATGCTGTCACGTCCTGAGCGACCAGCTGGTGAAGGAAACAACGAGCCACACAATATGAGTGATAAGGTTGCTTCGTTTATTCAGCCCAAATAGCTCACTTATATAGAGGTTACAGTTTACAATAACTATGCCTACTCATTGGCCAAGAACTAAAAACTACATCTTCCCATCTCCTCCTACCTACAGCTGCATCTTACAGTTAGTTTCTCACTCCTACAGTGGTGCCTCTTCAAGGTTGTTTACCTCCAAAGTTGTTTACCGGGACTGCTCAAGGACATGAAGGCGCCAGGGAGGCATCCTTCGTATTTTGCAAGTCATGCCCGCTCAGCAGCGTCCATTTTGTCTCTGGCATCCATGTTCTCATAGTTCACTTTCACCTTCCCCAAGCTGCTCCAGAGAGCCATGGCCACGGGCCACCAAGCACTTCCCAACATCATGCTGCTAATGGGCCTACTGAGGTTTTCAGGTTTTACCTGGGCAGCTGGTATTTGTTGGTAGGTGCATGCTTCTTCACCAGCTTCAGTGACAGACAGCAACACATCCCAGGCAAGCAGTTTTGAAGAAGTCATCTGATAAATGGCTCTTTAACAAGAGATAGATGAAATAAATTAAAAGGCCAAGCTTCTGCAATGGAAGGGTATAGTTGTTCGCAGGGATGGAAAAAAGTGACCACTCCTAGAAAAAAGCTAAAAAGAGCAGTAAGACCACATGAGTTATAAAAGCAAACCAAAATACAGACAAAACTATAGTCCAGATTTTCTCACTACAGACAGCAAGTCTACAAGAGGATCATGAAGATGATCAAGGGGTCTGGTGCACCTCTCTTACAAAGACAGACTAAGAGAGTTGGTGTTGTTGCCTGGAGATGGGAAGGCACCAGAAACACCTTGTAACACCCGTCCGTACTGAAGCCCAGAAACAGGCCTACAGGAAGGATGGGGAGGGACTCCTTATTGCAGCAGTAGGACAAGTGGTAGAGGTTTTAAATGGAAAGAGGGGAGATTTAGATTAGAGATTAGGAAGATGATTTTCTATATGACAGTGATCAGACACTGGGATAGGTTGCCCAGGAAAGCAGTGGATGCCTAATCCCTGTAAGTGTTCAGGACCAGGTTAGATGGGGTTTTGAGCAACCTGGTCTAGTAGGAGGTGTCCCTGCTTGTGGCAGGGGGTTTTAGAAATAGATGATCTTCAAGGTCCCTTTCAACACAAACTGTTGTATGATATGATTCTAACTTGAGGTTCTCAGTGCAAATGCTTACAAGACTGGGTTTACCTTTTCAGTGTGGATACTGATTGCTTTATGACTTTTCATTTCTTTGGTGATATGATCCATTTATAAGATGGTAAGCAAACCATGGAAGTCAGATAGTTGCCTGTCTGTAATACTGAACAGGTATTTTAAAAACAGATTCAGGCCTGTACTTTTTTTTTTACTTGTTTGGGTCAAACAAAATTTAGAATTTGACTTTCAAAGATCATCAGTGGATCTGCACAATCTGCACAAATGGCCATGAGTATCATTTGTACCTGGCCTTAAAAGAGAGCCTTTTGCACTGATTTGTTCATAGAGGGTAGGCAAGGCTTTCACACTATCCAATTGTTTACCTGGCACACAGCTGGCATCCCTAGGATACTTTGGAAATCAGGATGGAGGGGAAGAGAGAGAGAGAGAGAGAGAGAGAGAGAGAAATAGGCCCCTCCAGAGGTCAGTTCAAGGCAGACAGTTAATTTAGGTACTGAATCTTCCCCTGCAGGAGTTTTTATCTTCCTACACAGACCGGGAAAAGGCCAGAGAGACTTGCTGGATGGCTCAGCTGACCACAGCTGATGGTGTGAAATCTCTCCTTGCCAAAGCCAATGAAAACATTGTCAAACAGAGCCATACATTACCTCTCTGTGTAACTTACTGTAACACTTGTTGCCAGCTCTCTCATTTGATCTGGTTTGAGTTCTCTTCTGTCGATTGAGATGGCTTTTTCTTCTAGATGGAAGAAGATTTAATATGGATCGTTCCCATCATTTATACAGAAATTGAGGTGCCTCTGAATCTTCTTTGTGATGACAGGAATAACTTCCCCTCCCAAAGTCAGTCACTCAGATGCAATTTTGCCATTTATTGTGTGGCTTTTTGGCAGGTTTTTAACACTCCTTTGGCAGTCATGGCTTGCAGCTGCATCCAGTGCTCCAGGACCAGAGAACAAGACTACAGTGCCCTTCTTCTCCTCCACCCTCCCTTCTCTATTCCACTTTTTGCACCTGGACCAGGGCACAGAGATATTGCGCTGCCATTTTTCCATTTACCTCTATTCCAACTGTGTATTTAGAGACTGGTATTTCTAAAGAAGACCTATTTGCAAGATGCCTCTTGAGACTCTCTTTGGCACCACTCTCAAACAGCAGAAAACACTGCTGAATTTAATAAGTTCCTAATGGACTGGAAGATAATTTGTCTTCTCATAAAATAATTTTCTTACCACTCCTTTCCAATACAGAGGCAACAGGTAACTATTTCAGCCTTTTCTGCATCAACATTACCAATTTTACAAATTCTGTCTATGGGTTGTTATCATTATTCTTAATGTGTTTTTACAAACTCATAGTTCATACTAAATATGGGGAAGCTAAATATGTGTCTGTCCCCTTCAAAGACCATTTCTACCAAGGCCCACTTTTCCCTTGCAGAATTTCTGCATTTCCCAATATCACTGGTATTCTTGACAGAGTTACTGAATGCATTCTTTGTGTCTGTCTATACTGTTGTAGGCTGTCCTGAGGAGGATCACACCCCTGAGACCCCAGAGGAAGTCAGGATAAAGGAATAGTGCGCCTTGGTTGTTGAGGCACACAACAACCCCCTTGGATTAGGGACCAGTTAAGCAATCAGGACATTCACAATCCCATGGGTCCTGATGGGATGCACAAGGGGAAGTCATGCTTGACTGACTTGATAGCTCTTTACAAAGAAATAATCAGGTGAGTAGATGATGGTAAAGCAGTCGATGTGGTCCATCTTGATTTCAGTAAAGCACTTCACACTGTCTCCCTCACAGCTAAACTGAAGAATTGTGGTCTGGAGGATCAAGTCATGCGCTGGACTGAAGGAAAAAAGCCAAGGAGTTGTGGTCAGTGGGGCAGAGTCCATCTGGAGGCTTGTGTCTTGTGGAATCATTCTGTGTGTGTGAATCCCTAAAGGATTGGTACTGGGACCAGTACTGTTCAATATATTCATCAATGACTTAGATGAGGGATTAGAGTGCACTGTCATTAGCAAGTTTGCTTATAACATAACGCTTGGAAGCTCTCCTCCCCCTGTACTCTGCCCTGGTGAGGCCATATCTGCAACATTGCGCCCTCAGTTCAAGGACAGAGAACTGCTTGAGAGAGTCCAGTGCAGAACCATGAAGATGATGAAGGGATTGAAGCATCTCCGTTATGAGGAAAGGCTGAGGGAGCTGTGTCTCCTTAGCTCAGAGTAGACTAAGGGGTGACCTCATTAATGTTTATAAATATATAAAGGGTGTGTGTCAGGAGGATGGTGCCAGGCTCTTCTCAGTGATCTCCAATGACAGGACAAGGGAGCAACAAGTACAAGATGGAACACAAAAAGTTCCACAGAAATATAAGAAAAAACTTTTTCACAGTGAGGGTGAGAGAACACTGGAACAGGCTGCCCAGAGAGGTTGTGGAGACATTCAAAACCTGCCTGGACGTGTTCCTATGTGACCTGATCTAGGTGTTCCTCCAGCAGGGGGTTTGGACTAGATGATCCCTTGAGGTCCCTTCCAGTCCAGACATGCTGTAATTCTGTGAGTAAGTTTTTAGTTTAAGGTTCAAGCTTGGTTGTGGACTTTGGGGGGAATGGCTATTTCTCTTTAGTTTTTATTACACCTCCAAATTTTCATTCAAAATTCTTCTGTTTAGATGTTTTATCCCAATTTGTTTTGTGGTCTTCACAAAGTTTGGATAACCTCTTTGATACAACAGGTGGGTATATTAATCACCACTTGCAAATCTTTTCTCTTTGCCCATACAAAATGCAATCACACCACAATCAACAGTCCCTATGCAGCCAGCCACTTCCAACTCAGAAATCAATCAGCTATTACTAACCTTAATGAGGTCCACAGTAAACTCATTCACCTTCAGTGCTCAATTGCTGTATATATGTTACCTACTAGCTTTAGAAACTCTAGACTGTTTCACCACTGTATCAATTAGACCTCAAAAAGTATTTTTCTCAAACTCAGATCACATGCAACAACAAACATGCTTTTTCCTTTCTTTTGTAAAAGACAACTGCTGAAGAAATTGAAGGAATAAATCAGCCTTTTTATTACTTGGTCAAGTGATCCTCAGATCTCCCTGTATTTCATTTTGAGTTTTCTCTCTGAGAGCAGTCACACAAATTCTTTGCTGTTAGTGAGTCCCTGGAAGGTGATGGAACCCAGAACAGATTGTTCCTTTCAGTCTTGATGGTATCATGACATCCTGATATTGGAGGTTTTTCAGCAGGCTGATGCCATGTTTATCTCATTTTCCCGGTTCAGTTAAACCAGCTCCCAGAATTCATATGTGAGCATCTGAAAAATATTGATAAACAGATCAGCTTGATTCACTTTTATCCCAAATTTGAGATTCCTCTCTATTTGCTTTGAGGGACTTAGTTCCATTAATCCAGAAAATATGACTGGGAAGACTCAAGATCCCTGGTCAGAGATGTAAGTAACTCCTCCTGGTCCTAATACAGCGTGTGTTTGACAGCACGAACACCACCAGCTTCATAGCAGCCAACACAGCCCCACTGTTTTTTACCATCTTTAGTTTTATGTTCAAATAACCACAATGCTATTGTGAGTACTTTTCTTCTTCATCCCCACTCTGGCATTCCTGAACATGTCTATATGCAGAGGATACCTTTGGCACAAAAAGTTACAATGCTATGTTGATACAAAAGAAATAAAATAAAATAAAATGTCAGGAATGAAATTTTTGAAGCTTTTCCCCTGTTTATTTTTAAAGAACCAAAACAGCTTTTGTGGTGGTGAGCAAGAGCTAAGTGGTTTATTAAAGTGCATTTCTGAATGAATAGTCTCTAAGCTATTATGAAAGTCCCAGTGAGTACCACGTTTCAACATATTAACAAAAAATACATAATTTCATCATATAGACTTTGGGGTGAGGATGCATGCAATACATACAGTTTAACTAATGCAGCTGTAGAATAAGATTTTGTGTTCCAATTGTCTTCAAAAAAATATTTCCAGCAAAAAAAGCCTATAATCTAATCATGAAACCTTATAAGTGAAAGAAAACTTATAGGCTTAGCTTAAAAATAGCATAGCCAAGTATTTTACTGATTTCTAGATCTACATAAGCATTACTATAGGGTTTCTGTTTACAATCACAACGGCAATTGCTGATGATTTTTAATTTTACTAGTTAGCATGTAAGTTCTTTCCAGGTAGCTCCCTATAGTTCTTTCGATGCAAATGATTCTCATTGCAAATAGGAAAACCCAACTTTAAAAGTGCTTAGAAACAGGAAACTGTGTTACTTGTGGAGTCTGATTCTGTGAAGACTTCATCGTCCATCTCTCACAATTGCATATTTACAATGTGAGTTGCATTTTGTTGCGAATAATGGGGTTTCATGTCTCCATTTTGTGCACTCAGGCTTGGGTGTTATAAAGGACCTGATTTTATGAAGGCATTAACCATCTAGCTTCTTGCACTTGGACTGCTTTCAAGTGTTTCTAGTTGACTCCCACAGAGCTGAAGCAATCAATAACTACTAGTAATACCATTGTTTTTTTGTTTTCAGTCAGGCCCCCGATAGAAGCATGTGAATGTTTTTGTTTTCCATTCCTGTTTGAAATTAAGCCAGATGTCAAAATCTGGAAGGCTTTTGCAAGATAGGACTCTTCATGCAGTTCACTTGGTAGTTTATGGTGTATGCCCAAGAAGATGCTGTGGAATGACAGAAGTGCAAATGCTAGAAATTAATTGTGCTTTTCTTCATTCTCATGGTGGTTTAACCATTGTCAAGTAATGTCTATAGATGGCAGATTTATAGCGATTTCACTTTAGCCTGGCTTTGGCCCCCTTTACCATAGTACCTGGCAACTGCCTGAGCACCTGGGCTCTCAAATGAATCATCCTCACTGGCTTCGGAAGTCAACCTTCTCAGCAAAATAGCAGCAATATCCGGACTGGCCATCAGTTTCTATTCTGTTCAGTCTCAGCTGATATATTTCATATGCTTTTGTAGCTGAAGCTGGGCCAGGACTTCACTAGCTTTGACAGGAGGACTAAATGAGAGCAGGGAATTTTATGTGCCTTTTCCCACAGCATTCCAGTAAATGTGCAGGAAGTCATTGATCAATGGGATTTAGGCAACATGCACAAGAAAGGTATGTGTGTGTGGCCCGGTGGCCTTTGCAGCATGTGCTATGATGACACCACCGTCTGATTCAATAAACGCAGGGATAAGAGACTAGGTGGTAAGCCACACACACCACGTTTATGATGTATCTCTGTAGCAGCACAAATGCAGTGTGGTCTGTTTTTAAAGCTCTTTCTACAACGCTGCATGTTTCTTACTAACACAATGGTTTGTACAAGATCATAGGAGAGTGACTTTCCTGGAAAATTATTTAATGTACTGTCACAGAGAGCGAGTTCCCTGAACCAATGGCTCATCCTACCCTGGGAACAGGAATGGGATCTGACCTTCAGCATGGCACTTAGATTTGTTTTATTTTCCTGGTTTGTGTGGCTCCTTGATGCCATAAGTCAGGAGAAGATCTGAAAAGCCATGTCATCTCTTCAGCAGATTGCAATGAATACAGACCATTCAGCACAGGAGGAGCAAAAGATGCTGCTCCTGCAAGCTTGAGACTAAGTTGTTAGCAGAAATGGCTTTGCAGGCTAACTCTCTCACAAAGTCAAACTCGTTCCTAGGATGAGTTTACTGACCTTTCTGGAGCTACATGGAAAGAGTATTTATCCTGTTGTCCTACTGGACATGCTGTGCATATAGGGAGCAGGCCAAAAAACCAAGCATTTATATAGTAAATATGTATGTAATAAATATATAAGTAAAATATAGTAAATGTATGTAATTGATCTGTAATTGTTTTGGGGCATTATATTTGCCATGGAGAGGTTTTCCAGGCCTCTAATTGCCTACACTGTACCAGAAACTGCTATACTGTGAAGGAAACCCGAGTTTAAGCTTGGAAGATGACAGTTTGATTTTTCATCTTTCCTGTGCCTTACTTTCCCCACTTGGCCACACTACATGGCTCAGGGTAGGATGCAGCTGTGGTGTAGCAGACAGGGAAGGGGTTGATGGCAGTTCAGCAGCTCTGTCATTGCATGACTCGGCGCATAAACTAATGAAGTAAATCTGTTTTCCCTCTCTTTCTTATCTGTGATTTTCCACATACAGAGGAAATGGAGAGGGGGAGGCAGTAAGAGGTTGCTATCATGCAGCAATGAGACAGACTGTGGAGAAAAGGATGCTACTCCTTCAGCAATCCCTAATGCGCTCCCAAATCTCAGAAGAGCTGAATATTTCAGCTGAAAGAGTCAGCTATGAAATAATCTTTTCCCCAGACACCAGAATAGTTGTCATGATTGTACAGCATCAACAGTCCATTGAGTTGAATGGGGGCAGCCCATGCAGAGCTAGTGTTTCAGTCTGTCCACCTGCAGCCCAGTAAATAATGGCAAGGATAGTTTACTGTTACAGAGGGATCGGAATTGCCTGGCTGAATGGTCACAATCCAAGAAAATGTGTTTTAATTTAGCTAAATGAAAACTAATACATCTGGGAACAAAGAGTTCAGGCAGTACCTACAGGACAGGAGACTCTGCCTTGGAAAACAGGATTATGGGGTCACTGTGGTAACTACCTACACAATAGCTGCTGCTGCAATGTGGCTAAGGGGGCTCAGCTGACTCTGGGAACCTAGATGCAAATAATGGAATGTAAGAGTAGTAGAAGCACAAACAGGAACGTCTCAGGCTGCAGCACCAGGTAGTGGTGTCATTGGGTGTCCACATCTTGCTGAGAACATGGGAACACCAGGGAGGACTACTGACATGGTGGCTGCAAAAACAAAAGCCTTTTTGTAACGTAAGGGTGCAATCCAGTCAGCTTTTCTAAGGCAAGGTTTGGAGTGTCTTTGTGAAGATGGATCACTGCACATTGCATTGAGGGACACTGCAGTTACTCTAATTCAGCTGTGACTTGAGACCTCATCTCCTAATGGTGGGTAATGCTGAGCAGCAAGAAATCACCTCAGAGTGTTACCTTAACAGGCATGCCTGAACCCACTGTAGAAACTCTTCAAAAAGAGTATGTAAAGTTTGATAGAGATCATCACCTCTGAATGCTTATTCAATCTCCTTTTCTGTCATGGTGACAGAAAAAGGAAATTTATAACACAAATTTCCCTTGATGTGCTCATTGCTGCAGCTATGCACTGAGACAGTTACAGTGCCCAACTTTCAGCTTTAAAGATTTGGAACACAACAGGCTTTGCTTTTCTTCTTCAGTACAAGCTAGGCAGTATGTTGTAGAGTGTCTGTGACTTTTTTCCAACTACTCCCGAAGCACTGGAAATAGATGGGACACATGTTTGGAAGAAGTAAGCTGGTGCAGTAAATCCCACTTCCCCTAAGACCTGCCTGTGGTCCTCTTTGTGACTGCCACCTCTATGAGGACTTGGTGAGCTGAGGGGAGGCCAGCATTGACAGCCTCTGAATTACCTACCAAAATCACTTGGGTCCATTGCATGAGCCAGTTCCCTGCTTGGTTTCTTCTGATCTTTACCTGTGGCATGAAGCAGCTTTGCTTACAGAGGTCTGTGCTCCTTTAGTCTGGCTGAAGCCTTCAGCCTAAGTATTGGCACTGGTGACCAGCCTGTGCAGCACAGAAGCTCCTATCAGTAGTTCACAAGATGCTCATCTTCAGCCCTGAGAGCTGCGAGGTCAAAACATGGCTTCAAAGAAAGCATCTAGTCACATCAAACAACAGGTCCAAAAATGTATTTTTCTCTGCAACTAAAGGATGTGAGATCTTAAAATAAAGAGAGAGGGATCAAGGCCACCTAGGCAATATCCCCGGGACATTATTGCCATTAACTGATTTCTGTGTTGTCTCACTTACTACTTCTGGAAGTCAATGCAGCAGCTGGCTTTCCCAAACTTCGTTAATGACTTACTTTCCCACTGAAGATTGCAGAAAGGTACTTCATGCTATGGGAGAATTTAAGTCTTCGCACATTTCTTTGTCTCACCACAAGCAACAGAGTTGGCACTACAACTTATATTTGAACTTTTACAGCATCAGACCTTGGATTTTCAATCCATTCTTCAACAAGGCCAGCTGAGATGAAGGCGTCTGGCTCCCACTCCAGACCTTCTCAAACCGTGGGAGTGCTCCTCTTGTGCAGATCTGATCTGAGTCCATCTCTAAATATAACCAGAATGCAATAAAATAAAAAGAAAAAAGTAAAAAAGAAACCAAGAAATCACTGCAATCTTCCATCCAGCAGTGGTTGAGTTATTACCACAGTTACATCACAGCTGAAACAGGTGCAAGGAAATAAGCCTCCCAAAAGTCTCTATTCAGGAGGGAAAAGATTGCAGAAAGTAGAGGGAAAGAAGGAAGGCAAAGGTAAGGGTAGGAGCCAAGGGACAGAGCAGAAGTTTTTTCCCTCAGAATGTGGCCAACTTAGTAGCTGTCCCAAACCCAGGAGGTATCTTGGATTCTACTTCTGTTACTGTCTCAGCTTCTGCCATGTTCATGCTGCCTGCTAGCAGAAAAGCCTGATAACAAAAATATCATGCTGTCCTCTGAATGCCCTATTGCCTGGGACCTCCACAGCCCGCTGAACCATGTTTAGGCCTGATGCAAGCAGACACGTCCTTCCAAGCAGATTTTGTGCAATTTTCAAGAAATCCTTCAAGGAGTCATCAGCTCAAATAATTTTCTCTGCCCCAAAACTATGGGGAAGGGAAGCGATTATGAGAAAGTTCATGTTCCTCCAGCAGCTGCAGTCACTTTGGGTGGGAATCATCTGACTAAACATAGATGTCTCCATCTGAGCTAGTCACGCTAGGCTACCTTTATGGAGGAGAATATGAAGAAATATAGGCACAACAATGAGTCAGACAAATCTTGCCCATTTCTCTTCTCCACTTGTGAGAGGGAGCTGCAATAAAGAGGCCAAGTGCAGGGCTGTAAAGTTAGATGAAGTCCAGCCCATCCTTTTTGCATTTTATCTTTTATCCTCTATCCAAACTAAATTATTTGATCAGGGACTGAAGAGCCAAGCCTTGATAAGGGCATTGGCAGCAAATGCTGGCTAACCACAGCACAGCAGGGCAAACTGGTTCAGCCAGAGGTTATTTCACTGTGGGACAAGAGGCGAGGAGTCCAATGCTGGAGAAGAAATGGCTTAAGAAAAATGCCTGCAAAGGTCAACATGGGATGTCACCCCTGTGCCAAGCCTATGTGTGTTTTGAACCTCTTCTTTTCTGATTGTGGGTCAGAGTTAGTGCATTCCTGACAGCATACCAAATCACTCTGTTACCAGGTACCTCCCCATTCTCAGCCTCTCTTTCCTTCCTGCCCCTTCTTTCCTGGCTTCAATACAGCAGGCTCATCTTCACAGCCTCAATGAGTACTGGGGTTCTGTTGAGTGCTCTCACACTCAGGCAGGCCTGGAGAAAAGGATGCTCACCATCAGTGGCAGTGCTACCAGTCTCATTCACCATCAGAGGCAGAGCTACCAGATTAAGGGCTTTTCCGAGTGACACAGACATTTGGGCATGCTCCAGTGGGATGCTGACTGGCCTCACCCTGTTCTGTAGCTCCTGATGGCTCATCTCTGCCTATGTCCTCTGCTCAGCAGCCTGGCCTAGAGCTGAGCTGTGTGTTGAAATGGAGGAGAATTTCCCATGCTACGTGTGTGTCCGAGACACAGAGGGAAAGGAAGTGGAGCACTTGCCAGAAGCACCAGCAAAGTTACTTTATATTATCTGATGAGAGAAGTAATGAAGAAAAAATGCTTTGAGCATGCCATGAGCCAGCTCTGTCGAGACATTACTGCTGAAGACTCAAGACCTTACGTGCACCCATGATCATAATGCATGAGTAAGAGCATGAAGCATGCACACAAGGTAAATAAATGGTTAGAGGGAGCTGCTGCAAGTCAAATTCCTCCCCCTACTTTTTTCTTTTCTTACCAAAGAGAGACAAACAAAAACTCAAGTGGTGTCACGGGGCAATCCATTTGGCAAGTTTCTTGATGCAGTGTCCCAGTACATGACAAGCCCTTTTACTGACACTGTCTTTGCATTCACCAGAGGTGACACATGCAGAAATTACAGCAGTAGAGTGCAGGGTGCAGAGAAGAAACAGAAGTCTTCAGATCTACTGCAACTGATTCTGCTGAGGGCTAACCCAAAGATAATGCATGAGCAAAGTGCCTGGTTTCCAGCTCTCTGCTGTAGGTCTCTGACTGACAGGGAGGGATCAGTGCTATAGGGTTTTTGACTTCCCTTGCAGATAAATTAGAAAAGTGAGTTGATTTCCTTATGAAGCAGACTCGCATACAAAGCCAACCCTCACGTGTGTATCTGTATCAGTACTCATATGCAGATCATGTACTCGCTGAGGAGAGAAGCGCCAGCGGATGACAGTCTGTGCGGAGGAAGGGGATCTCGGCAAAAAAAAAAAAGAATCAGCTCGGTTTTGGGGCTTTTGGAAACCGGAGACAGCTGCGAGGCCGGCTGCGCCCCGGCAGACGGTGCCCAGTGAGGGAGCGCGGGGAGGAGTCGCTGCCCCCGGCGGCAGCTTCAAACAGGGCGAGAACTCACCAACGGCCCCGCCCTCACACAGAGAAAAGGGGCTGTCACCCGCGGAAACAAGCGGGGGTGGGTGTTCCCTGGCATTAACAAGGGCGGTGGCACCGGCTGTGAAGAGTTAACGATAGCCTCCCCTCGGTGGAGGCTGCGCTCCCACCCCCAGGCAGAGAAGCTTTGGGAGGGCAGAGACGGGTTGGCAAAGTAAGGTGGTGGAGTTGCACTTTACGTGAGAGAGCAACTACTTTGTATTGAGTTCTGTCCATGGGTGGATAAGGAGAGAGCTGAGAGTTTGCAGGTGAGAATTAAAGGGGCAGGCTGGTGGGGGTGATACTGTTGTGGGGGTCTATTACAGTCCACCAGATCAGGATGAAGAAGTCAGTGAGGCCTTCTACAGGGATCTGAGAGCTGTACAGGCCCTGGTTATTGCAGGGGGGTTTAACTACCCTGGTATTTGCTGTAAGGCCCACTCAGCCACCCATCCACAGTCCAAGGGATTCTTCCAGTGCATTGATGGCAACTTCCTGATGCAAATGGTGGATGAGCCAACTAGGAGAGGAGCTGCTGGATCTTATCCTCACTGACAAGGAGGATCTGGTTGAAGCAGTGAAGGCTGAGGGCAGCCTTGGTTGCAGCGACCATGAGGTGGTGGAGTTCAGGATCTGAAGTGGCAGGAACAGGAGAGCAAGCTGGACTTCAGCAGGGGCAACTTTGGCCTTTTTAGGCAATTGCGAGGTGAAATCCCATGGGAAAAGGTACTTGAAGGTAAGGGAGCCTAAAATAGCTGGTTAGCACTCCAAGGCTACTTCCAAGCTCAAGGTCAGAGCATCCAAAAAGGTAGGAAGTCAAGAAAGGGAGCCAGGAGACCTGTCTGGTTAAATAGAGAAATGCTGGGCAAACTCAAGTGGAAGAAGA
>VZTY01028198.1:1455-18062 GCA_013400935.1 Turnix velox
TTCAAATCTTTAGAAGTATTTTTCTAAATAAAAAATAAATATATATATTAAAATATAAATATATATATATATCTGTGTTCATTGGTAAGCCAAGGGCTGCTGAAATGTGTTTGGCAGTAGTCCCTGCTGCTGCCAAATGCAGCTGAACAAACAGCCCCCAGCTCGCACAGGAAGACTGGGCCAATTGCGTGGGAGGGCAGGAGGGGACAGCATGGTGTGTTTGGTGTCCCAGCCCCGGGGAGAAGCACACTGCCACCTCTGTCTCTCCATACAGCAGCCAGAAACTCCTCCGAGCAAGTGGTTGATGTTGTGGTTGGGATCATAAAGACCTTTCTAGCCTTCCGGCCTCTTGTTAAATGGCCAAAATGACTTTAAATAAATTTTGCTTATAGCTTTGTGTGGCTTAAAGAAAAATTCAGTTTGGGAATTTGACCTTGTAGGCCTCTTGGAAAGAAGATGTGGGAGAAAGAAAACCCAGCAGTTTTCTTTGTTAATGATTGTAGTAGTTTCACAGTATCACAGAATATCAGGGTTTAGAAGGGACCTCAAGAGATCATCTAGTACCATTCCCCTGCTGGAGCAGGAACACCTAGACCAGGTTTTCAGGCAAGGCTTTCCTGGAATAAGATCATTAGTGTGTGTTAGTAGTGGGGCGTCACTGTTCTTTTTATGGCATCCTTTTGCTCTCTGTGATTTTGCTGCTTTCCTTATATCCAGCTCCCAGAAAGCTGGGAGCACAGAGCACAGAGACTCCACTGAGATAGCATGAGGGAAATGTGCTCAAGACCAAACTAGAGCAAGGCAGGGTTAGATGAGACATGAGGAAAAAGTTCTTCCTCATGAGGGTGGTGAGACACTGGAAGAGGTTGCCCAGACTGGTGGTGGAGGCCCCATCAAGCCTGGAGACATCCAAGGTCTGACTTGCTGAGGCTCTGAGCAGCCTAACATAGTGCAGGATGTCCCTCCTTACTGCAGGAGGCTGGACTAGATGACCTTGGAAGGGTCCTTCAAATTCTGTGATTCAGCATCAGCTGTAGCTCCCCAGTAATGGTAAAACACTGTGGCAAGAAGGTCCAGTGAATGTTCATGGTGTGGTAGCCTGTTACGTGATGATGGGGATACTTCTGCTCCAGATTACTACCTTTTGGATTTCATAACCATCTTCCTTTAAGGTTTTATGTGACTTTTTTTGCAGTGTCATTCCATCCTGTGACTTGCAGAAGTATGAAATAAACTATGATCCACCAAGTCCTAGTGTAGGGCTCTGTCTGGAGTGACAGTTTGTTTGCTGTGACAGTCCATCCTCCCTGCACAGAGGTGCTGGGATGGATCGATGGATGCATGGATGAATTGATGGATAGATGAAAGATCATGTTGAGAATAAGAACATCAATGAGCTCTTTTATGGTATCAAATACTAATTTTCCTTCCATGCACTTGTGATCTGAAAAGAGATTTAATGTTGCTGCTGCTGCTGCATGGTTTTGTAACACTAGTGACCTGGATGTGGTTGGCTTCCTGCTCTTCTTTTGCTGGACTCTGTTTCTTCTGTTTCATTGCAGAAAGTCATGAACTTTTTCTCAAATACTTCACATTCTTTCTATCAGTCAACAAACATGGTTCCTACTTTTGATGTTTTCTCTCTCTTACTCATCCTTTCCCATTAGGAGAAACCCTTTGTGTTGGAAGCAGCTAGGAAGAAAGAGAGAGACTTGGTGGCCAAAGAAATTGAGAAGTTTCAGGTCTCTATCCAGACCCTGTGCCAGAGTGCCCTGACACTTGGCAGGATCATGGATTACATTCAAGAAGACATGGATGCCATGAAGAACGAGTTGCAGATGTGGCGGCAGGAGAACAGACAGCATGCAGAATCTCTGCAGAAAGAGCAAAGGTGAGAGTGGTCAGAGAAGGTTTGATTCCTGTCTTGAGACAGATTTCTGCTTTCAGAAGGGAGAGTTTTTTGCTAGATTGTCCAAACAAATTTTCTATCAGTCTTTTTTTTTTTTTTTTTTTGCAATCTTAGTTTGTTTTTTAAAGAGTTGAAGCCCTACGGTCTTGTCATCTCAATTTCACATAGGGACATGACAACTGTTCATGTGAGGTGAGAGAGCTTGATGTCTCTTCTAGTTGTGGGTCCTGATCTCAAACTAGAGCTAGATATCCATCTGCTTGGATTTATGGTCATCCTAGACAGATTTTGCTGCTCTCTTAATCCACATGCTTCATTCCTACAGAAGCAAGTACGTGTGATATTCTTAGCTAAGTCCTATCTTGGTTGGTAGCAACGTGTTAACTGTTGGTAATTTACAGCTGCTGGCTTAGTCCACTGCCTGGGCTGGGAATTAGGGCTTTGGTTCATACATAAAGTCTAATTATGTTAATTCCTTGCACTTACGTAGCACCTTCTAACCCAAAAACTTGACAGGTTTCAGTGCTCTGGTTGAGCTCTGAATGTCCCACCCCTGCAAAGACAGGAGGTTTTTTGCAGTTGGAGAAACTGAGGCATTGTCTCACTGGCTTTTACAGCTCATCTAGTGACAGGGAGCAAGTCTTGGCCCTTTCTCGAAGCATATGCTTACTCAGTGCTTCCTCTTTGCCCTTGCCAAAACAAGGCATTTATCTTCTGGCTGGTATCCCACCCTGGGGTACTGGTAGATGAACGTGAGCCAACAATCTGCACTAGATGAGGTTGCTCAGAGCCTCAGCAAGCTTGGCCTTGAATGTCTCCTGGGATAGGGCCTCCACTACTTCTTTGGGCCAGTGTCTCACAGGGACATCCTGCACTAGATCAGGTTGCTCAGAGCCTCAGCAAGCCTGGCCTTGGATGTCTCCAGGCGTGATGGAGCCTCCGTGATCTCTCTGGGCAACTTGGGCCAGTGTCTCACCACCTTCATGGGGAAGAACTTCTTCCTCATGTCTCATCTAATCCTGCCCTGCTCTAGTTTCAAGCCATTGCCCCTGGTCCTGTGGCTCCATGCCCTGGCAAACAGCCCCTCCCCATCTTCCCTTCCCAGGTCCTTCAGGCACTGAGAGGCTGCTGTGAGGTCTCCCCAGAGCTAAAGAGCCCCAGCTTTCTCAGCCTGTTATCGTAGCAGATGTGTTCCATCCCCCTGGTCATCCTCATGTCTTCCTCTGGACCCTCTCCAACATATCTGTGTCCTTCTTGTGCTGAGAGCACTTTTTCTCTGGCATCCCAGTCAAACCAGTGTCATGCGAAAGCATGTCCAACCATTCAGGAAAGAATTTCCAGAACATCTGACGCAAAGATGACAATGCTTCCCACATGTGCTGGAGTTTGGATGCATGTCATTGTTTTCTTTCCTTCTGTGAAGGACAATTGAGGGATCCCATTGGGGAAATACTTGTGCAGCTTCTGTGATTCATGCTGATGTGGTGGAAAGGAAAGGAAAGCTAAATGGTTCTGAGATGCTTCCCTTAGCTAATGAGTCCTCAAAGTGAGTGGGTAATTCAGAAGGACAGCAGGCCCCTTTGCTCTGTCATTTCCCCAGCCAAGCAGTGTTCCTCAAGATCAGCAAAGCCTTGAAGAAGGGAGTCCATTTGTTTTCAAGCCAAATGGCCTCATTCACTTCCAGATGTGTCAGTGGATTTGTGGTTCATTACCTTGGGCTTTAGTAAATTTCCTTCTGATGTGGGGTTGCCTTGCTCTTGTTGGCAGCTGATCATGGGGTAGTTTCCATGTACCATGTTTTCATGTATTTGGGAGAGACTGAAGGTGGAATGATAGGGCGAGGGGCAGTGTTTTGAAACTAGAGCAGGGCAGGGTTAGATGAGGCATCAGAAAGAAGTTCTTCCCCATGAGGGTGATGAGACACTGGAAGAGGTTGCCCAGAGAGGTGGTGGAGGCCCCATGAAGCCTGGGGACATCCAAGGCCAGGCTTGCAGAGGCTCTGAGTAACCTCATCTAGTGCAGGATGTCCCTGCTTACTGCAGGGGGTTGGACAAGATGACCCTTGAAAGTCCCTTCCAACCCAACCCATCCTACAATTCTTACTTCATAGAATCATATGGGTTGGAAGGGACCTTAAAGATCATCTAGTTCCAACCCCCTGCCATGGGGGGGGATACCTCCCACTAGATCAGGTTGCGCAGTGCCTCATCCAGCCTGGCCTTAAACGCCTCCAGGGACTGAGGGGGCATCCACAACCTCTCTGGGCTTGATGCTGCTGGTGTCTTGCTGGTTTATTGCAAGAAATAACTAGTAGCAGGCCAGTAGCCTCCACTGCAGTTGTCTTTGTCCCCCTCTACCATGTGCTTCTCTTAAGCTCCTGAGATGAGGCTCAGAAGGCTGCCTGCCACCATTGGTATCATGGTAGGAGCCAGGTGGCCCTGTAAAAGTTGATTGTCCTTAGAATAACAGGAAGTTTTGGGTTGGAAAGGACTTCAAAGATCATCTAGTCCAACCTTCCATCCTCATTTTTCACTAGATGAGGTTGCTCAAAGTCCTGTCCAGCCCAGCTTTGAACAAATGGAGCATCCATGGCTTCTCTGGTCCTTGTTGTGTTTTGTCCCACAGAGTTGGGGGTATCCTGCTTTATCCTTGGCCCAAGTAGTTGCAGTTTTTGGACTGGCTGACATGAATTAAGTGCTTGCCCTATATGTAATGTGGGGTGAAACAATTGCACAGCAAAGAAATTCTAATCAGAAATGCTCAATTAACCCAGAAGTGACTGCAGTGAGCAGGGACTTCCTGCATTATGTTAGGCTGCTCAGAGCCTCAGCAAGCCTAGCCTTGGATGTCTCTGCCTGCTATAGTTTCAAACCATTGAGTTGTGGGTGTTCTCTCTCCAACAGGATTGTTCTCTCTCCATCTTGTTATCTAGGTCTTTGTGCTTCTTAATCTAAACTTTGAGCAGTTTAAATTCTCCACAGACTTTTGGGTATTGAATGTGCTTTCTTGGAAGACAGAAGCAGCCCTAATTATTCCAATAACATTATTCTCTCTGTATCTCTTTCAGCATCACGGCCAGCGCTGTAGAACCATTGAAAGCTGATCTGGCTGAACTGGAACAGTTGATTAAAGACCAGCAAGACAAGATCTGTGCTGTAAAAGCCAATATTTTAAAGAATGATGAAAAAATCCGGAGGATGGTTCTTAGCATAAACCTGTCTTCAAGAAGGTGAAGAAGAGGAATTATTAAGAAACAAAACAAAACAAAAGCCTTGTGACTGAGTGACACTCCTACGAAATGGAAACAAAATAGAGGAGAAAAACTGAGATATGCCTTTTTCAGAGATAAAATGTTTAGGGACTGGAAGCCTAAAAACTGTACAAAACCCCATTCCTGCGTTGATCTGTAGATGTTGATATTATTCAGGATTAAAATTAATATTCATTTAAATGCTCATGTTGCAGAGCTATTAAAATAACTTGTTTATTTAGATGTGAACTGCTGTAAATTTTTCACAGCCCTCTTTTTAACCCCCTGGCCAGCTTCTGAGCCCCTTTCTCCCTGCATCCCCTTCTCATTTCCACTGAGCCTGCTTTTGGGTGTGTTGTCGTGAAAAAACAAGTATTAAAAACTTGAGTGCAAGACCAGCGTTGCCACGTAAGGGAGCACAAGTATTTTATCTCCCCAGGTGTTAATTCCATTTTTATTGCATATGTTCATTTGGAAAGGATTACTTTAAGTACCTGTTTCCTCCCAAAAGTGCGTTCCTGGAACTTTTTTTTTTTGGGGACGTGAATAATTCCACCATTTTAAAGTCAGCTGCAGATGTCTGTGCTGTTCTCCTAATGACCTCTGGGGTCTACTGAGTTTTAGAGTCCAGCTTCACTTACCGTGAAATCTGCAAAAAGTATATTAGTATATTATATAAATGTGTTGAAGGCTAAAGGCTTTGTTCCCCTGCAAGGCTCCCTCTCTCAAGACTGATCTGGCTGAACTAAAGAGAAGGTTCAGAGGGGACCTCATAGTAGCTTCTCAATACCTGAAAGGGACTACAGAAGGTCTGGGGTAGGACTTTTTAATAAGGTCCAGGATGGCAGGACTAGGAGGAATGGATGCAAATTGGAAGAGAGGAGATTTAGGCTGGAGACTGGAAAGAAGTTCTTTGCTGTGAGGGTGGTAAGACACTGGAAGAGGTTGCCCACAGAGGTTGTGGATTCCTCCTCAGTCCCTGGAGGTGTTTAAGGCCAGGCTGGATGAGGCATTGAGCAACCTGGTGTGGTGGGATGTGTTCTTGCCCGTGGCAGTGGAGTTGGAACTAGGTGATCTTGAAAATCCCTTCCAACCCAATCCATTTGATGATTCTATGATAACTGGACAGCAAGACAAGATCTGTGATGTAAAAGCTAATATTTCAAAAAAAAATCAGGAGGATGGTTCTTCATATCTTCTCTAACATCTTAGCAGCTTCTCCCATGTTGGTTGGATTGTGGTAACTGTCAGTGTCCTTTTTTTTTCTCCTTCTTTGATTGACAAATCTGTAGAGTTTCTATTGCTTGGTTTCTTTTTCTAGCCAAATGGATCATCACCAAACGGGGTGAGTATTTAGCAGGTTAAATCCAGATATTTTAAAGGGCAAGATGCTTTGATGCATGGGGTTTTGGTAGGGTTGGAGATGAAGAAGGGGACTTGGGAATGACTGCTCTGGTCTGGCTCAGTGATACTGGGTCATTGTGCTGCTGGGGATCTGAAGAAGGGATTAAAAGTCCTTCAGCTCACTAAAAGGGACATGTTGGTTCCTTCCTAGCCTGTTCTCTGGCTTTCAGCTGACTCCTTGTGGAATCTGCTTTATTTGATTTCTTCATTTGTGTAGCCAGAGTAGTTCTGATGCCATGGAGATGGCCTCTTGGGTTATTTCCCACCAGCACATCTTGGAAGGCAAAAGGGAAAATGCCAATTACTTTTAAATGCTTTAGAATTGCAAAGCACCAGCTATATTTCTGTGTCAGGACAGAGAAAAGCTTGGCATTTGTAAGCCACCCAGCCAGCCAGAGCCACTACATGATTTAGGGGATGCAGCCCAATGGAAGCTCATTGAAATTGGGCTCCTAAACAGCTTTGCTTTGAGAATTAAAAGGCTCTAATGATTTTTTCCTCTTTTTTTTTTATTCTCCAAAGCACCTTGGATCCATCCAGCAAGGAGGCATCCACCGTGACCTGACACAGCTTGCTGTGGCTGCAGGAACATGGCAGTGGAAAACCCAGGAGTCCCTGTGGGTGTTTCAGGGACTTTTGGGAATGCCAGAAGAGTCCATTTTGGACAGCTGGACCCAGCCTTGGATGAATTTACACTCTTCCCCGGAGTGTGAACACACGTGTGGAGGTGAGTCAGTCTAGCTCATGTGACAGACTTGGGAGCTGCCAGAGGTAGAGTGGTCTCCAGTTCTTGGGGAGTCCTGGGCACATCCCACACTGGCCCAGATAGCTGCAACACCACAGCAGGATTCTTCCAAAGCTCTGCCTGCCATATTTTGTGAAAAAAAACCAAAAAACCAAAAAAAAACCCAACAAAAAAACCTCACTAAGAAATAAAATTTCCGCTTCCCGGTGAGAAATTTAATTAGAAGGAATTAAAAGCTATGGTTTATAGTTTAATTTAAAGTGATGAAAAAAGGATTAGCCTTCCCTTCCCTTCCTCCCCAAATCCCAACCCCAGACGATGGCAGCCTGGCCTCCACTTGCCTCCACAGAAGGGAAATGCTTACCAGGAAGAAAAGGGAGAGGAATTCCACCCCAGATTTATGACTTGTGAAGCAGAGGTTGCATGGGTTTGCCTTACTTTATGTTGCACTGAGTCCCACAGACTCCACTTTGTTGTGTGCCCAGGAATGGGCTGAAAAGGGATTTTCTTTGGCTGCTTTCTCAGGTCACTTGTGTGCTCAGGTGTTATTTGGAGCCACTTGGTTGTGTGGATGTGGCAAAGTGTATGTTCAGAACTTGTCCTTGAAAGGTGGGTTTTTTTTTTTTTCTATCCCAGGTGGTTTCACCTTTGTGGTGGGTGGTTTTTTTGGCTAGTGATAACTATTTTGAGCATCAGGCAAGAAATGAGTGGGAGAGGCACTGGAATGGGAGGGTTTTCTCCCTGTCATGATCAAGATGACCCCTGTGATGTCCATCAAAGGGACATTTGGGTGGATGGATGGATGACTGGATGGATGGACTTTAAGGCCAGGCTGGATGAGGCATTGAGCAACCTGTGTTGCTCAACTGTGGGAGGTGTCTCTGCCCATGGCAGAGGGGTCGGAACTAGATAATCTTTAAGGTCTTTTCCAACCTGAACTATTCTATGATTCTAAACTAGTTGGGTAGTAAGTTCTGGTGCACAAGAGAATGGTTTTGCCTGGTGGTCCCTACTCCAGCCCTTCTCAATAGCAGACTTTCCAAAACCAGCTTCCAAAATATGGCAATGGGTAACAGTCTGGTTGTGCTCATTATCTTTGGTTATACCATTTATTTTGGAATCATAGAATGGCCCTAGTTGGAAGGAACCTTTCACACCATCAAGGCCAACCATCATCACTACTCTGACAAGAACCAGTCCTAAACCATCTCTCTAAGCTTTGTATCTCCTCATGTCTTAAGGGATTTAAGAGATCCCTCCAGGGATGGTGCCTCTACCACTTCCCTGGGCAGCCTCTTCCAATGCTTCATAACCCTTTCAGTGTCAAAATTTCTGAGCTCCTGAAGAAGCAGACATTTCTTTAAGGAAAAGTTTTAACAAATCTTTTTTTCTTTTTACAGCTTTTTTTTTTTTTTACCTGGATGTGAAAAGGTGAGTCCTTTTCCAGACAGGACTTCACTGTAAGGTCTGTGTAAGGTTCATGGGATACATAACACAGAGAAGGAAACCAACACAGGAGAAAGTACTTAAATACCTAAAATAACTTGTACAACCCAAAACATGAGATAAAATAGAAGGAATTTCATTTTTCTGGGAAGAATGGCAGCTACAGACTATGTCCATGACAGACCAGGACACGTCTCCTGCTTAGCCACATTTAGTGAGGTCTCGTGATGAAGAAGGGATTGGCCCTTGATTTCCACCTTTTGGAATGTAATTACAGAATAACAAGGGCCAGAATAGCCCTTTCCTTATGACAAGAATATAAACTAAAAGGACTTCTGTTGATTTAACAGGAAAAGGCATATTTTAACAGAGCTCTTTTTGTTTCAGAAGCCTGACTCAGTCTGGAAGGAGATGGATGGGAAGTGGTAGAGGCAAGCAGCCTGGAGGAGCTGCACAGCATCTCTCAATTCCTCAATCCTTGGCTACCGGGGTTGTTCTTTGGCTAACAGCTTTACCTGTGATTGGTTTTGTGGCAAAAGTAGCTTAATGTCTTTTTTGCTTTTCAGGTTTCTCTATTTTTGGAACAGTGTCTGCTGATGCTGGAGACCAAGCACTTGGTTCTCTCCAAGCACTCGAGTGCTGGAGACCTTTGCTTGGGAGGAGCTAGGGATACAGTGGAGCCATCTGGGAAGGAAATGCTGTTTGGATAAGAAGCTCTGAATAGGAGGTTCCAAAATAATCTGGCTTTAACCTGGAGAAGGAGAGAGGAAATCTTTCTATCCAAATAATCTCAGCAGTACTTCCAGTGCACATTACAGAGCTGGAATCGACCTGAGGTAGGTCCTGGGTCAGTATCAGCACAAGGGGAGTAGGAAAGAAGCAGAAGTGACACTGACAGATTGTGAATGAGCAGCCAGAACATAGAGATCATGGAATCATAGAGTTGTAAGGGACCTTTAAGGTTCATCTAGTCCAACCCCTCTGCAGTGAGTGGGGACATGCTGGGCTTTGTCTCATCCTGTTCTCTTAAAGGCACATGAAGAGCCCAAGATGTTCCTCTCTGCAACACCCAGGTTACTCCATTTGCCATCCCAGATTTGTGTGCTACACTTCTCATTGTATGAATCATAGAATCACAGAAGGTGTTGGGTTGGAAGGACCTTTAAAGGCCATCTTGTCCAACAGAATGTAACAGAGCCCTATCCAGCCTGGTCTTGAACATTTCCAAAGATAGGGCAGCCACAAATACCTAAAAATGTCCTTGCTTCACTGTTGCTTGTATGTGGAAAGTCCCCAGAAGGTACTGGGAAGTGGTGGCTTTGACTTCAGACAGCTGTAGAGCTGGGCAAGAGGGAGCTTGGTGAGCTCCCACTTGGGACATCTCACTCCAGCCTTTAATGGAGCAAGTCAAGACCTCATTTCTTTTTGTTTTTATAACCATGTCTTCTCTTTGGCATCCTCTGCTGGTGTCACTCTGTGTCCTCACCTCTTGCAGGCCAGTTTCTTTGTTGAGAGTTACACTTGTAGGTGGGAGAGGAAGACTGCAAGGAGAGATAGATGTTATTTAGGTTGGACAAAGAAGCAGAGTACTTCCTGGTGCACACAGCTTGATGTAGCAGGAAGGTTTATTTGTTCTAGTTACACTGAGGGTTTTATTCATGCTTCTTGTTGCTCCTGGCAGGGCAGAAGCTGAACAAAAACACCCCTCTGACCCAACAGTGTGGGTCTTCAGCGAAGAGTAATTGCTGATGGGAAAACAAAGGGATACCTGTTTTGGAAGATGTACTGAGAAACCTTGGTTTGAAGTGATGCTGAGCAACCTGGATGCAGGGAAGCTGCTGAGTGGAGAAGAGCCAGTGGTGGTGGAGGCCTCATCCCTGGAGACATCCAAGGCCAGGTTTGCTGAGGCTCTGAGCAACCTGATCTAATGCAAGATGTCCCTGCTCACTGTGGGAGTTGGACTAGGTGCCTTTCAAGGTCCCTTCCAACCCTATGATTCTATGATTTTGGGAAGAGATAGACATAAAGTGAGCAACTGGTGCTGGAGACCAGCCCTGGAGCCAGGAGGAATTCATGGGCCACCCAACAGTGGTGGTTTTGTAAATAGCTCTGTGCTGATCAAGTAGCTTGGGAGGGAGGAAGGAAGGGTGTTCTCCTCCAGTTTTAGTGCTCCCTGGTTCTCAGCTTTCCCTTCCTGTCCACAGAAGTGTCAAGAAAGGGCTGGTTTTATGTTTAACTCTGTTAGACAGAGGGTTGTAAACTCTGAGCCCATGTTAAAAAGAGACTTGTCTTTCAGAGCCAAGGTGGAGGGTGAGACCCTGAGGTCTCTCCCAGCTCAATACTGCTCCATTGTGCTGGGTTTTATATCTGCGGGTGGGAGAGACCCAGAAGCTGTGTGGGAACAGGCCTTAAAATGTGTTATTTTGTTAAAATGTCACTTTCTCAGGTATCATGGGCTGTATTTGCACTGGGGCTTGCGGGCTCTCAGTGTGCAACTGCAGAGTAGCACAGGACCACCCCAAGGCATCCAGCTGCTTCCAGCACTGTGCCACAGAGGGGTCACAGCAAGGCATGTGTGATCCTTCCACTCCTGGTCCCTGCATCCATGTCTGTTGTCACCTGGGTTGGCTCTGAAACACTTTGATCAACCTGATCTAGTGTAGGATGTCCCTGTCACTGCAGGAGGTGGCACTTAATGACCTCATAGTGTGCTTAGTTGCAAGGGACATCCAATCATTATATGACCCTCTTCTGTACAAAGATGGACTCTCCATCTTGCCAGAACTCTACAGTCTGGACTGAGCTGGTCTTTGTGGGAAGTATCCCTGCCCATGACAGGAGGGTTGGAACGGGATGACCTTTAATGTCCCTTCCAACCCAAACCATTCTATGATTCTAACCTCCCCTGCTCTATTTTCAAACTATTGCCCCTCATCCTATCACTCCATGCCCTGCCAAACAGGCCCTCCTCAGCTTTCTTGTATCTCCCCTATGATGCAGGAGAGAGAATGTCTCCCCAGAGAGAGAAAATTGTCCTTAGAGATGGAATGAGACTCTTCAGAAATCCCCTCTGGGGTTTATTTCGTGATCCATGATTCTTCCTCTGTTGCAGTTCTTCTGACCCTGTGGTGGCATCACGGATGTCTCTCTCTTCCATATCCTTTCCTCCTGTTTTCTGGCAGCAGGAAGTTGGACAATCAGGTTTCCAGTCCTGAGCTCAGAGTGAAAGGAGGATTTGTGCCACCAGGAATTAATCTGTGGGGGTGATGAATGGGACAGATCTCCGGGATGGGATGAGCAAAATATTGTTAGGGTCATTCTTTCTATTCTTTCTTCCCTGTTTGGGGACCCGGGGGTGGCTTGGGACCTAGAATTTAACCAGAAGGAGGACAGATTCAAATCAGACAAGCAATACGTTAACTTTTCACACCAGAGAAAACCGAGGTGGCTCAGGGAAGCTGACACAACATTTCTGGAGCAACAGAAGTTTTTTTTTAAACCATTTCCTGATTACTTTGACTGCTTGATCTTACAGCCTGAGTATTGCTCCAGTGTTACTTCTTTGCATTTCATTTCTAAGACATCCTGGAGAACAGAGAGTGAAAAATAAAAAAAACCAAACTGGCGTGCATTTTACAAGCTGTGCTGGCTTCTTCTGCAGACCCCATTGACCTCCTCAAACCCCAGCTGCTCAGAGAGCTGAGGTCACTGCAAAAGCTCCTACTGACTTCAAGTTACTTTTAACCCACCTGTAATGACACTGGTGCACTTGCAAACATGACCTTTGGTGGAAAAGCTGTGTCTGCTGATGGAGAAACCACCTTTATAATGCCATCACTGGACCACAAGCTAGTGGAGCATCATCCGCCCATACATCCGCCTGACAGCAAGGGAAGGAGAAGACACCTCATTTCCCAGTCCTAGGGATGGATCAGGATTTTCATCCCCTCTTGCCTTCCTGGAGTGTTGGTGGCACCTTCTGAGCATCAGCTTTTTCCTTCAAGCTTTGCAACAAGTGCAGTTAGAATTTGTTCTGAATGCCTCAGGCCAAGCACAGAATTGTGGAATGGATTTGGATCAAACCTTTTTATTTAAAGGAATTAAAAAAAAAAAGAAAAAATAAGCAAAAAAGGTGCCTCAGGCAGGAGCTGGAGCATGGAAACTTTTATCCCGAAAGGTGGATGCTTTGTGAAATGCTGAGCGTGTGAAAACAGGTGGTTAAACTGAAATGGTTGAAGCTTGAAGTACAGAGGGAGCTACCAAAAACCTGCTATAAATCCTGCAGTGAACTGTTCTTGAAAGGCAGAGGTAGAAGAAGAGGCCATCATCAAGTAACATGAACCACCACCAAAACCACAGGCAGCTCCAGAGGTGGTGGAGGAGCCAAGGAAAATGAGAAGAGGCTTTCTGAAAGGTCAGTGAGGGAGCCAAGTCCAGCTCTGGGCTTTGCTGTTTAAACTCAGGTCTCAAAAACTACACCCCAGTGAGTGGTCTCTGGCTGGGACAAGTTTTTACTTGCAGCACCTGATCCAAAACCTGCTCAAATCGATAGCAAGGGCTCTGCAAATTTCTCCCAGTTGTTGGATCAGGTCCTTAAACATGCAGCCAGGAGGAAAAACAACTAAGGAGTATTTTGCAGCACATTACAGGAAGGGCTGGTGCTACACCAGAGCCAGATCCACACTGTGGTAGGGCTGGACTAGACCTAGGTGTGCAGCTCAGTGGGGAGAGCATCAGAATCCTAATCTGAAGGTCAAGAGTTTAAGTCCCTCTCAAGGTATGAAGCTGCTCAGAACTGGGTTGATGGTTTGACTCAGATGATCTGAAAGATCTCTTCCAACCTAGATGATTGTGATCTTAATGGCTTTTGAAAGTCCCTTCCAACTCAACACATCCTATAGTTCTAGGATGGGTTTGAGTTTGCAGCTGTCTTTGTCTTTTCCTAGGGAAGAGAAAGAAACCCTCACGCCTGATCAGAACCCGTCCTGGAGGATCCATTTCCTGGGAACTCTCACCCACTTTGATGGCTATGAAATCCATAAAGTTTTGCTTTTTATATCTGGGAAACTACATCCAAGCTCCCGTGGGGTGGGAAGGGATGGTAAAAATAACTCAGAAATGCAACACCAACATGGGCACGTAAATCAATGCCTGGAGCACCCATTAAGGAAAGTGTATCTTTTTTTGGGGGGGTGAGGGTGGTGTCTGTGAAGGAGTCATCCTGCACATGAAACCCATTGGAGAGGGAGAAGGCAAAATCCTCCTCAAGCTCCCAACTCCCAAATCCATCTGAGGTTTCATTTGGGAAGAGATAGAAGGATTTAAGGTGGCTGTCAGCAGCATTCTTCAGGCCATGCTGTTGCGTGAAAGAGTGTTAGAACCTGGGATTTAAACTAAACAGATTTCCTATAGGAAACACACACAAAATTACATTGCTTCTAAAGTTACTTTTATAGACGTTCTCCCCGGGAAATATTTCTCCCTGGAAAAATAAATTCACAGGATGTAATTAAAAGAGTTATACGTGTACACGGGAATGGCACCCTCTAAGTGCTTCGCCAAATGGGCCACTAAATAAAGGAATGAAAGGCAGGCTTTGTTTAAATCTCTTAATAACAATATGCATTAATTAGGAAAAATGAGACATTGTTCTGCTGGTTTATGGGTATGAAAATAGCCTTTAATAAGGCTGAGGCTGGAGGACTCAGCTTTGCAGTTGTCCACACTGTTAAAGGGACTTTGAAAATCCACCTTAATCTGCTTCTTCTCCTCATCAAACCCTGACCTGATAAAGGTGATGGGTATCAGGTTCCATACCACATGGAGCCTGGCAGTAACCAGCTGCTGATGGTTACTGGGTATTTTTATTTCTTGCCATTTTCTTTCTAACTTTCCTTTAAATGAAAAATAGGGAGAGGCAACTACACCCCTTCTCACACTTTTCACCCCCCAGCACCCCTTTTCTACATGGAAAAGGATGCTCAGTGCTGTGGAGATGTTGGAGCCTGAAGGAACAAGTGATAGGACATGAAGTTACAGCCTCAAGTTGGCCCTGGGTGAATATTAAGAGAAATTTTGCCCCTGACAGGGTTATAAAGCATTGGAAGAAGCTGCCCAGGGGAAAGGGATGAGGCTGGAGGACTCAGCTTTGCAGTTGTCCACACTGTTAAAGGGACTTTGAAAATCCACCTTAATCTGCTTCTTCTACGTGTCAAACCCTGACCTGCATAGAAAAGGATACTCAGTGCTGTGGAGATGTTGCAGCCTGAAGGGACAGGTGATAGGACAAGAGGGAAAAGCCTCAAGTTGCCCCAGGAGAGGGTCGGGCTAGATATTATGAGAAATTTTGACCCCAAAAGGGTTATGAAGCATTGGAAGAGATTGCCCGGGGAAAGGATTGAGGCACCAGCCCTGGAAGGATTTAAGAGCTGGGCAGACACAGAGCTGAGGGATGGTTCTTGTCAGAGCTGAATTGATAGTGGGGCTTAATGATGTGAAAGGCCCCTTCCAGCCAGGGCTATTCCATGATTCTTCTTCACAGTTCATCTCTAGCTTTATAATTTATTATAATCAACTGAGTACCTTTTTGCTTTTTCATGTCCTTCAGGTATAATTTTTTGTATTCCTATCAAGCTCTGCAGGGTGAGGTGACATTTCTACTGCAGCTCCTGTCCAAGGACCAATTTTTGAGGGGAGAGGTAAGAACTTGGGGTCATTTATTAAAAAGCAAGGTTTGCATTGATGATACTTGTGGGAGGTGTCCCTGCCCATGGCAGAGGGGTTGGAACTAGATGATCTTTATGGTCCCTACCTACCCAAACCATTCTATGATTCTATAATAAATGTTATTTCTTTATTGGAAGCTGAAGTTTGATAACCAAGTAATTTTAAATTATTTAAAATAATCTCCAATAAGGAAAAAAGAAAGAAAAGAAACAGAGAGAAATGAACTGGGGTTGATCTGAAATACCTTGAAATAAAAACCCCTTCCCTAGGAAGGATGAGGGGGGGAGCAAGGGGAGGTGGTGAAAAGTCAAGAGTCAATTTTCATTTCTTAATTAGCTCTAAAACCCCTGTGCCCTGCCACCAGCAGGGAAAAAACAGTCCAGAGAAGCTCAGGCAGCTGCTCAGCATCGCCCCATCCTGCTGGGGAAAAGAAAAAGGGGGAAATGTTTTATGTTCACACTCCACCTCAGGGGTGGGCAGACGTCCAGAGCCGCACCATAAAACAGGTCCCAACAGCCTGCTGGTTGGGAAAGAGCTCGTAATTCTTGTGCCCCTCTTTCCCAACGACACCTTTCCTCATTTAATTGTTCTTCAGACCGCAGTGTGTTCCCCCTCTGCAGAATCCACCTCTGAAAATCACTTTGTTCTTTCTTTTTTTAGCACTGAGGTGCTAGACCTCACGGTGGCCTCACGCTGTCCAAAAACTGCTCACAAAGGAGCCATGATATCAGGAATTTGGAATCATAGAATAGTTTGGGTTGGAAGGGACCTTAAAGATCAAGTTCCAACTCCCCCTTCCATATGCAGGGACACCTCCCACTAGATCAGGCTGCTTAGTCCCTTGTCCAGCCTGGCCTTAAACACCTCCAAGGATTGAGGGGGCATCCACAACCTCTCTGGGCAACCTCTTCCAGTGTCTCACCATCCTCACCATAAAGAACTTCTTTCTTATATCTAACCTGAATCTCTCATCTTCCAATTTGTGTCCATTACTCCTAGTCCTTCCATCACATATCCTATTAAATAGTCTTACCCTAGCCCTTCAGGTATTAAGAAGCTACTGTGAGGTCCCTCCTGAGCCTTCTCTTCACCAGGCTGAACAACCCCAATTCCTTCAGCCTGTCTTC
>VZTY01028199.1:0-15207 GCA_013400935.1 Turnix velox
TCCTCAAAGAAATTTTGCAAGTGTCACCACAGCTGGCAGAATCAGCTCGTAGCTTTGGGAGCAGAGCTGTAAGAAAAACACATTTCTAGACAGAGTCTGGAAACTCCCACATTTGTAATCCTGCTCCAGATCATCCCTTGAACGGGGTAGCCATTGCAGGGGTCTGTTGCTCATTGTTCTTGTTTTGAAACTGAATGAGAGGCTGTTTTAGAGGGTAGTGGGAAATGCTAAGAACTTGCTAAGACACTTGCTGTCCCATTCCATTAGCTGCTCTCCCTGAACAAAACTTGTATACCACGTGTTACAAATGATGAAAGGTACAGGCTGTGTTAAACATATATGTGAATGATTTGTGGGTTATCCCTAATAGAAAAACAAAAAAGGATGACAGCCATAGTCACTGGTCTGAGAATCTACACTCTGCCTTAGGATTGAACTAAAGGCTTAAATCTTCATAGATTTTATGGTCTGGAGCAATTTCCTCTATCCCGTTTTCTCTCAAATGATTCAG
Organism: Turnix velox; assembly: GCA_013400935.1. NCBI lineage: Eukaryota > Metazoa > Chordata > Aves > Charadriiformes > Turnicidae > Turnix > Turnix velox. Next base: position 512 of record VZTY01028199.1, read on the forward strand.
AGAGAGTGAATCAGCTCATGGGAAGGCCTGTGGCATGCTGACAAGTCCATGTTCACTTAGGAAACTCCAAACCTTGCTGCAATTAAGGCTTATTTTCAGTGTAATTTACACTCAACAAATGCAGCTGAAGTTAAAATCATCATACTGGGACTTGAATCATGAGGAATGGTCTTCAATGGGACATATGATTAGAGCAATTGTAGGTGGCAGGTTGTTCATAAATTTGAAGTGTATTTGAAGGCTAATTTGAAGACCCCTTAGCATGTGGCAGTAAGATGCAGATTGACTGAGGTTTACTCATGTGTTACGTACTGGGGGGGTGTAAATTTCAAATTTCACAGAAAATTAATATTAGATTCCAGAGTATTTGTGTGCCTTAGATTTTAGAGACAGACATATTTGTTAACAAATTGCTATAAATGCAAGAAATGCAGAAAAGTTTTCCCAAAATTTCCATCTGGCAGATTCTATCCTTCTTCCTTCCTTTCTGACCTTTCTCATACTATAGTAAATGAACCTTCCCATTTCTTGATTTGGAAACATCTTCCCACATGTGTTGCTTTTTTTAAACTCCAAAATAAAAATGAAGAGCCATAGCACTCACTGAAGCTACAGCATAACTCCTCTTTTCAACTGATTTCAAAGCAAAATATTCTGTGCAGATCTCCTTAAATGAACTGTCAACAAAGTATGCTCCAGGCAGCCAGAATTCAGACAAGTCACCCAGTATGCTGACTGGGGGTAGAAAAACAAACCAGGGAGCCATTCCCCAAAAGCAAGAGGAGTCAGATCTCATCCCACTGGAGCAGCTCTGAACACTGAAGGTTTCCCTTTGTGCCTGGCTGAGGAATCCAATCACTCACCTCACTAGCTTCTCTCTCGAAAACGTTATCTTGAAATCAGAAATTTTGAGTTGTGTGACTTGGATCCATTGTTTATATAGAACCGTCTAACTGACTTCATATGTATCTAGTCCAGGGAAACTGATGTTATTAAAACACAACACTGAGACATTGAGCTCTGATAGCAGTTCAACATGAACAAATAAAGTAAGGGTTTTCCCTAAAGTAAAGCAAAGCAAGGATCCCGGCCTTCGTGTGAACTGTGGGGATGAAAGGAGGATGTGATACCATCATCTGAACGTTGACCTTTTCACTGTTGTTTCTTTTTCCAGCTTTGAGGTCCAGCCTTGGGTCACTCCCACTCTCTTTTATCCCCTGAGTCCAACTCCAGCAAACCCCCGGAGCAGGTAAGCTATGAGCTGAAAACTTTTTTCTCATGTTTTGACTCTTATTGCTGCTTATTGCTTTTGCAGCCCGGTCAGAGAAGCGCCTGGATTGTTAGTTGTGACCTTTAATCCCGAGTATCAACTCTGCTTGCAGAAAGTTCCACAGCTATGGATGAAAAGGACAAAAACACACTTCTTGGCTGTATTTGTGAAGTGCTGGTATCTAATCAGAGACATCTCTGCTTTTTCCTAAGAATCATAGAATGGTTTAGGTTGGAAGGGACTTTAAAAATCACCTGGTTCCAACGCCCCCCTGTCATGTGCAGGGACACCTCCCACTAGATCAGGTTGCTCAAAGCCCCATTCAGCCTAGCCTTGAACACCTTCAGAGATGGGGCCTCCACATCAGAAAAAAGCTCATTATATCTGTGTCTCTAAATATAATGTCACTAGATTGTCTGTAGAGGAGGTCAGCAAGAAGCAGGGGCTACCAAGGGGAATGGAAGAGCTGTACTTACTTTGTAGCAATTGAACTTTTGTACTCAGGACAGCTCTATATCCCAGCACTGTTTTAAAAAAAAACAAACAAGTAAAACCCACACAAGACTGAAGGCAAAACAGAAACATTACATATCAGAGTCCCCTGGACAGAAAAATGAAAGGAAGAAGAGCCATTCTTCTACATTTCCAAGTCTATGCTACAGTACAAGCTAGATGGAGGGTATGAGGAGGGCAAGGACAACCCCACAGTTTAGTGTAATTTTGTGCCCAAGAGAAAAGTGCAGGGTAGGTGAAGACACTAATTTTCACCTAGGAACAGAAGATATTCTGAAAACTCAGCTCGCTTCTGTGCTCAAAACCAGATGGATTGTAATGGTAATAAATAAATTAAATCTTTATCATCTGGCAGCAAAGCCAAGAAGAGAAGGAAAAGTAAGCTCAAAGGGTTAGAAAAGGAGTCTACATTCCCCATAGAGGAAACAGATGTAAATTTGGCAAGCTGTCATTTGGAGATCCAAGAGCTCCGGGTTGAAGTGAATCTGGGTTAATCAGCCAAGTTTATTGTCAAGCTCAATGGTAATCCCCATTTTGGTGGTCAAAAGATTGTACTTTTGAAATGCCTGGAGATCTTTCTGTACAGGAAAGCCACAGAAGATACTGGAGAAAGAAATACTTATTGCTGCCCTTTTCATCTTATGGGGCAAAATAGCCCTCTTATGGCACCAGCTCCTGAGGCCAAGTGGCAATGAGGACTCTCAGCAGCAGACAGGTATCTGCTGGCATCAGCACTAGGTCCAGTGTCTCCAATGACTACACGTATTAAATACCCTCTCCAGGCTATTCCATCTGGACAAAACGGTGGGTGGTGAAGCAAAAACAACATTTATAATGTTTAAGTTGTATAACAGGGCTTTTAGTGTAAACCAAAGCTCTCATCCTCACTTCCCTTTACCCTGCACATCTCTTCAAAATTGCTATTGTCAGTCAAATATTGTTTTTTTAATATTCATGCTTTTCCCTCTTTGACCTGGTTATCTTGGCACTCAAGGCACAATTTCTTGCCAAGGTAATTAAGTTTAATCTATGGATCGATGCACCATTCCCATGTGTTGAACTTCAGAGAAAAAAAGAATTGTGAGAGAAATTTACTACATATGCATTTTAAAGTATGTATGTTTCAAAATGCTACTTCACTGAACAAAATTATCTTTAGGAAGAGGCTATGAAAGGAAAACTGCTTTTTTACCAGCAGGTAACAGTGCTACTGAAGTATCTGGGGAGTTACTACTATAGCTTCATGTGTGCTAAAACTGAGCAGAGTCATAATGCAACATCACTGTGTGACAGTGCCATTTAGCATACAAATTGATCACCAGGTTTTGTAGTATTTCAGTTGTGGTGCTGAGGCATTATGTCCTAAGACCCAGCATGATACAAACTGTAGTGCTGTTATTTTGTTCTACTGGGTGCAAACAAATAAAGGGAGGCTGGGCTATGAAGATGATGAGGGGCCTGGAGCCATTCTCCTGTGAACAAAGCTTGCCAGAGTTGGGATTATTCAGCCTGGAGAGGACAAGGTTCTGGGGAGACCTTGCAGCAGCCTTCCAGAATGTGAAGGGCACCAAAAAGGAAGTTGGAGAGGGATTTTTTACAAGGGCAGGTATGATAGGATCAGGGGTAATGGCTTCAAACTGAAAGAGAGCAAATTTATATTAGATATCAGGAAGAAATTTTTCACTATGAACATCATGAGACATTGGAAAAAGTTGCCCAGAGAAGCTGTGGATGCACCATCCCTGGAAGCATTCAAGGCCAAGCTGGATGGGGTTTTGAGCAACCTGGTCCAGCGAGGTGTCCCTGTCCATGGCAGGGGGTTGGACTACATGATCTTTAAGGTCCCTTCCAACCTAAACCAGTCAATGATTCTATGAATAACATACCTGGACTAACAGTCCTAGTCAGTCCCAAACAACTGCCTTGTCCCTGTTTTGTTAGTCACAAAAACAAAGTTCATTATGACACAGAATCCTGTGATGTCTTTCACATCTCTGCCCCAGCTCCCACTTCTGACTGAATTGAAGCCACTTCCTTGTAGTATTTTCTTTTTCAAATGCTGGCAACTTATCTTGCTCCTCCAATGCCCAACCAACCTCTTCTGACACAAGCTTTAGAAGGAGGAGCACAACAATGCCTACCTGAGCCCCAGGCGTTCCTTCTCCTGCTTGACTCCAGCATGGAACTGCAGAGGACCCCAGCATTTGAGGTGAACAGAGTTTTCCAAAAGCATTGTTTATCTACGAGCAAGGTCACTATAGTGGATATAGGGGAGAAGCTACATACATGTAAATACAAGCAAGATGAAGGGAAGACTGAGAGATCTGTGTCTAGCCTGGACAAGAAGGGATCTCATCAATGCTTATAAATATACAATGCTTATAAAACAGTAACAGTCAAGAGAATGGGGTCAGACTCTTCATGGTGGTGCCCAGTGACAGGATAAGGGACAACAGACACAAGCTACAACAGGAAATTCCATAAGAACACATGGAAAAATTTTCTTTACTTTGAGGGTGAAAAATCTTCTTTACTGTGAGACCCTCTTAACAGGCTGCCTAGAGTGGAGTCTGCTTCTCTGGAGACATTAAAAACCCATATGGATGCATTTCCGTCCAGCCTGCTCTAGGGAACATGCTTTAAAAGGAGGGGATGGACTAGATTATGTCCAAAGGTCCCTTCCAATCCCTACAGTTCTGTGATTCTGTGAAAAGGATGTCAGAGTGTATGTTTCATGTGCATGGATTTGAAAGTATGCATTTTTTGTATTCACTCCAGACAGAGCAAGTCAAAAAGAAAATACAGAAGTCAAGATTATAAAGGGGGGAAAAAAAACACCTTTGGGGAAATTAATGTATTTATATGAGTGAATCATTAAATATCATACAGGCAGTCCATTAAGAAGGGGGTGGTCATCAAGTAAGTGTTTTAGAAAAGAAATCCAACAGAAAAGTGATAAGTAAATGGAAAATAAATAAATGTAACATAAATCATTCCTGATTCCAGACCCATGTTAATAAAGCAGTTATTACGTGCAGACACTGCAGTGATACTTAAATTGACATGGTGGTTGGTTTTTTTTTCATTTCTTGCAAGACATTAATCAGTGTTACTTGAAATTATTATGTGGGTTTTAAAATAGCAAGAAACAGTACATTTTAATAGCACATATGAATGCCTTTCCACTTAATTTATATGTGGAGCAATATTAAACCTCTAATAAATAACCTGTATCTAAAACAGTCTCCCTCTCTTGCTTTTACACATACACACGTCAGCCCCAACAAAAGTCTTTGATGATTTTGCCACAGGGTAGAGGAGAAATGGCAGAAGGAGGGGTTGAGGTGGGATATGGATCAGAAAAGGACAACACTCTAGAGGGAAGAAGTGTGTTTCCTCATTTTTCCCTTCCTTGTCTTTATTTTGTTCCCGTCGGAAAATATAGTTTAGGGAATATTGAATAAAAATCACACTTCAGCCATGGGACAGCACAAATCCCTTTTTGTGCTAATCCCTGCTTACATTTTAGCAACTAAAACTCAAGATGCTTGAGTTACTGTCAGATAGTGCAGATAGTGCACACTGGGAAAGGGGTCTCACTTCAGGCAGACATGCAGTCGAAGAGGTTTCTGTTCCCTGTCGGGTCCAGGCATACCTAGATGACATTTCCTTAATGAATGGCACAGGCATATTGTGCACAAAGGCATCATTATGACATTAAGCCTTTAAGGCCTTTATTATCATTAAGCCTTTAAGGCTTCATTATGACAAAGAATCCTGTGATGTCTTTCACATCTCTGCCCCAGCTCCCACTTCTGACTGAATTGAAGCCACTTCCTTGTAGTATTTTCTTTTTCAAATGCTGGCAACTTATCTTGCTCCTCCAATGCCCAACCAACCTCTTCTGACACAAGCTTTAGAAGGAGGAGCACAACAATGCCTACCTGAGCCCCAGGCGTTCCTTCTCCTGCTTGACTTCTCCCCCCTGCTTTGGCCTCCAACGACCAGGTGTTTTCTCCTGGGACCTCCTACTACAGGTGTTTTCTGATGGGATGCTCCCTGCAACAGGGAGCAGGCCAGTTCAGCTCTGTGCAGGCCACTGTGCCATGTCCTGAGCTCTTTTGTAGCCCTGCTATTATTCCATATGAACACTGTCAATCTGCCCCTGAGGGATTCAGATGTAGATTAAAAACAATCCACTCCTTTGAGCATAGCAAAAAGAGCTCGTAGAGAGACTCATCCCTCCAAATATTGTAATCAATCAACACAGGCTGGAAAACTACAGGAAGCAACAGGGGAAAAAGAAATTGGAGGGGGAATTTGGAAGATAGAAAGAAGGATGCTGATTGCTTGCCCTTCCCTGGAAGAAGGCTATTTGAAAGCTGTTAAGTGGTTAATCCTAGATAAACAGAAAAGTGCATTTATATCTTTCTCCAAGCTGGCTGAGACAGGTGCTCACCAGACACAGGTTAACTGGGTGGCCTAAGCATGGGGCTGCATTGCTGTGAGGGAAGCAGAGTGCTGCAGGGAGCTTTGCCAGGACACTCCTCCTTGCTCACCGTCTGCAAGGTGCATATTTGAAGATGCTGCCAGTCCATTAGGTGCAACCTGCAAGAGCTCATTTGAACCTTGATCACTCACTAGGGGAAATAATTCACTGTGGTTTTTTTTTCTTCCTAGCAGTGATATTATCCCCCCACAGCCTGATTCCTCACCTGGCCCTTCCATGTCTCTAAGGCTGTTTTTATTAATGCCATAAATCAGGATTAGTAATAAACAGTAGAGAAGCTTTGAGAAGTGGGAGGCCAATTTCTCCATGGAGGTAGAAGCCACAAAGTTTTGAGTCCTTCTGCGCTGGTGACAGTTGTCTCCATCTCCAGCTGAGCAGGGATTTTGCATGTATGGCAGGATCTCTCAGGTCCTGTGCTTTCCTGCCAGGCTGGCTGTCACTAGAGAATGAAGCTATCACTGCAGAAAAAGCCTTGAACTGTTCTGTTGGCACCCTGAGGGTGTTCCATGCTTACCAGCCTCCCCATCACACTATGGTGGGCTGGGCCTTTTTTTAGCTCTGTGTGTGTTCAGCACGGAGAAAAATGTTTCCACTTACTTTTCCCCCTCCTTGCACACTTTTGTCATGCTTCAAGGAGTGGATTTATGGTTGACTCTGTCTCTTATCTCCCCACAGAGCTCACTGGAGCTGCTTTCCAGATGGGACAGTATTACAAGCTTCACCATATAGAGCCCAGTTCAGCCTATAGCCCAGATGTTCTTTGTTCCCAGAAATATTCCTTCCCAACAGTTAGTAAAAGGGAGCTGCTGCTGGTAAGCAGTTTCTGCTCCTTCTGTTTGCGTCACTTGTTTATGGGCTACACACCCCAGTCCCAGACAGCAGCCACTTCTCCAAATGCCACTGATTGAGCCTCATGGCAGGACTCTGGGCCCTGGTCACTGCAGTGCTGGGGTGTGTGAGGGAGATGGTAGAAATGATCCAGCAGGTCCTGCATGGGCTTAACTGCCTTTGTAGACTGGACTTGACACTAACTGTGCCTTCCCCTTTAACGCAGCAGATACAGGTTTCTGTTGACTTGAGGCTAAACTGGGGGTGCAAGACAAAGATAACTTCATCCAGTTTTCAGAGGGGAAAGTGTAGGATCTTGCCAATGTGAAGTTTTGGGGAGAAACCCACAGCTCTCAAGCAAGACCCACCCAGGACAGCAACATGAAAGCAATCCTGCTGGCAGGACAGCAGTAACTCCCCCCACTTCAATTTGCTACAGTATTTCCCAGATGGGCTCCACACTAGGCTGGGGACTTAACTGACGAAATCATCAGTGTATTCTCTGGGTGAAGGCTGCTGCTTGTGGAAGCCCGTTTTGCCACTGGTGACTCTCTTGCTGGCCCTGGGTAGGGGGACACGGTTCGGTGCTGCCATGAACCTGTGGGATGTCTCAAATTGGCTGCCTGCACTGTCCCTGCTCAGGCACGGCCCTACAGCTGACCCTGCATAGCTGCTGCTGGCACAGTGAAGCCATGCTGCTCCAAGCCTAGCACACTGCTGGCATCCTCGGGGAGCTCACCCTGCCCAGAGCAGGCCAGGCATGTTCTGTGGCAGCAGGATCAGCCCCCTGCTAAAGGCTTCATATTTATGCAGCTTTCTCAGTGCCCTGAACTTTGCCTGTGTCTCTGGCAAAAGGGCAGCTACCCTAGGTCAGAGCACTGCCTCCAGCCAACACAGGGAATCGGCTTTTAATTTCAGCAGTGACTTTCCTTCCCTTTTTTCTCTTATCCCTCCAGCCATCACAGAATAATTCCCATCTCTATTAGTTTACTCCCCTCCCCCTTCCTTTCCCTTCCTCTTTGAAATCCTCCTGCCTGTCCCCGGGACCGGGCAGGGGGAGGCGGGGGGCAGCGGGAGAATTCCTCCAGATATTACACAAAAGCCTCATGTATCCCCAGTGTCAACCCCAGAGGGCGGCTGAGTAATTTAATTAAGGCGAAGGGGCTTTTGTTTTACTTGCTTTCTTTTTTGATTTTCTCAAGTTTAAGACAAGAAAGAAAAGAAAGAGGGAGAGAAATGTTATCCCTCAGAGGAGGTGTAGCAATGCAATTTCCCATCTCTGCTCAGTCTCTTGCTGAGGAAAGAACGTGGGCCTGTCACCCAGAGTGTGTGGGGCTCCCCGGACTTGGATGCCTTCTCTCCCACAGTGATTTGAAGGACTGGTATACTCTAAGAATTAGCATGTATTCTTTTGCAAGCACGTTCATGCTCTTCCCTCTGTCTACCCCACACCACTATTTGTCCTCCCCAGTACCCTTCATTTTGAGCTTTTAGCTCTCTCACTCACCTTTCCTATCTCTTCCTTCTCACATTCCCATTGCTTATCCTCTCTCCCTCCTTTCCTCCTCTGCTTTTTCCTGTCCTCTTGGCATGTGTCCTTCTTCCGCTCTACCTTCTCAGCCTCCATCCTCTTTTTCCTCCCAGCTCTTAAAATAATGTCTTCATCCCTCAGCCTGCTGATTAATTGCAGATTCATCATGTGTCTGATGGTGGGCATCCATGACAGGGCAGTCTGAAATGTGCGAGAAATTGGTGCTTCCTTTCAAGCTTCATAATGGGAAAAGCATCATCCCACCTGTGTACCAGTGGTGACAGATCTCTTTGTTTCTCATCCAGGAAAAAAAGAGGTCTTGAGACTATGCAAGATTCAGCTTCTTCTTCTCACGCTGCAGCACCATGACATGGGGACATTTTTTCAACTGCATGTGGTGGCAGAGTCACTTCTAGTGCTAGACCTCTAGTTTTGGCACAAGTCCATGGAGCGCTGGAGGGTAGGAGAGGAGGCTCACAGAGAAATGGAACTCCAAGGAAGCTAAATTAACCCAGTGCCAATTTAACATCACCACCCGGGTCATGACGCTCCCAGATGTGAAGCCTGCTCCCAGCATCCCACTATCATAGTATGGTTTGAGTTGGAAAGGACCTTAAAGATCATCTAGTTCAAACCCCCCTGCTATGGGCAGGGACACCTCCCACTAGACCAGGCTGCTCAGTGCCTTGTCCAGCCTGGCCTTAAACACTATGAAACACTCCTACAACCACGGTGCATGTCTCGTTTCTCTCATTGCCATGCCTTGAGGAGAAGGATGAGTCTCATGGAGCTTGAGGAGAAGGGATGTGAGTGCCCTATGGACTTCCAGAAGGCTCTCATTTCTGACACTGAATGCTGTTCAGATTGTGAGCTGATCTGGCCAGTTTATTCATGGGAATTCCCTCTGCTGCTGCCTAGGCCTAATGCTTTTATGTAGGTCCCTCAGCCTGGACACAAGGATCAGCTCAAATGCATGGCTCTGAGGGACAGACATGTCCTGCACTACCAGACTCCTCCCTGCTGCGTCTACACTACCACCTCTTTATGGGATGCTCCCACCCACTGAGGTGGCCAAGACATTTTTGTCGCTGTCCCTGTGTGAGCAGAGGCATTAATCACTCACCCTCAGCACTGTGGCCATTCACTCTGTGGGAGTGACAGCAAAAAGCCCCTGGGCTAGGTTTAGCAGGCCACACACCCTTGTCCTTGGCTCCCACAGCTCAGCAGCCCTCATAACTTCTCCCTGCTGCAGGGTTGCAGCTACACAGCTGCTTCCAGCCCTGCCCACCCCCACGGCATCCCAAAGAGTTCCTGCCTCTGCCATCCCATTGCATGCAGCTAAACCTTCGCTGTCCTCACAGATTGAGGTGGGGGTGGTATTTATTTATCTTCTGGTTCATAATCTCTCTGAACTGTTCACCCTCCCGCTTCCCCATTCCCCTTCACAAGGAGGGGCTCCCCTCTAGCCCTCACCCACAGAGGTTAATACAACACAGTGGGGTTGTGTTTAATCCCCCCATCTGTCCCTGTCACAGCTCTCCCAAGTCCTCTGTGTGTGTCTCCCAGCCCCTGCCAGCTTCATGTCTGCATTGGCCTTCTCTTACTGAAGGAGACATATCGACAAATTATAAGTTATACAATAGATCTGGATGGCCTGGCAATGGGAACAAGAGCACTGGCTCAAATTAATGGAGCCTGGAATTGATTTAACTACAGAAAAATAAAGTTAATTCCAGGTTTAATATCACTATTAAACAGAATAGGACAGATTTCTTTAGTGCCCAATACACACCTGTAAAAGCCCTTGCTTTTAGACTCACAGAAAACTGAGTCTGGAATGACAAAAATAATTTTTCCTTGTGCTTAGCCTGCTTGTACAATACAAGGAGAAAGCTCAGGAGCAAAGGGTGGCACAAAGGAAGTTTGGTTCCAGGGAAACAAAGGCTTAAGAGCACATGAATGTGTTTGTGGTCACCAAAACATGTAGCCCAAAGGGGTCAGAGCAGTCACATACACTGGGAAGGAAAAAGTCAGATGTAGCAAGTCTCATCTGCAGAGGAAGAGAAAAATACCTGCTTGGAAAAGAAGTGAATGGATGTGGGAAGCCACCAGCTGGGCTCAGGGTGCAACCAGGACATGCTGGTGCCCCAGCCAGGGATGGTCTCCACAGCTCCACCAGGTTGCCATCAATTCAAGTTTCTGTGAAGCCGTCTGCCTTCCCTCTGAATATCTGCTGCAGACATAAGGCTCCTGTAATCTATTAATGACCACTTCATATGGATATCAACACAATTAAGAATTACAAATGAGAGAAGATGAAATTTTCTCGAGTGGCTAATTTCTTACAAAAGGCTGGAAGATGGCAGAGACATGTTTCCTACAGTACATGATGTTCATATAAAATGTGTTCTTGGCTTCTCTTACATGTTATTTACCCTGTCTATGAAGCAGGAGGCAGAGAAATGGCACATAAAACTGTCCACACAAGCTGGCAGCACTGGAGGTCTTATATCCTGCCAGTGTGGCTCTTGCTGCTACCATGCTGTGTGTCTGTAACCCTTGCTGTTCACTGCTTGTGTGCTACCCTCAGCCTTACAGAGGCTGTCTATACAATGGTTAAAGCTGAGATCCAGCAGTCAGAGCTCCTCTGTAGTGCCACTGATGAGAAATATGAGAAATCAAACCATTTAACTGTTGGAATGAGTAGAAATGGGATTACTATTCATGCTGGGTTTTTTCTTTAATTAACAGAGCTGATCAAAAATATGAGAGCTGGTTTGCAAGTAATTTTGCAAATTTAAGTGCTGATTTTCTCTGTTATGATTGTATTGCTCACTTAATGGGAAAGTACAGATTAGGATGAGATACACAAAGAAACACGCAAGTCCCCAGAGTTTAATGAATTTTAACAGTATACATGGAACACTGAAAAATTACTACCAGAAATCATTTTGGTTTTGGCTAGTGATCACCCTCTTGCTACAAAGGGAAGTTCTTCAGCCAGGGAAGAGCAGCTCTGCTCCTGGCCTTGATCAGTGTGCCTCCTATAGACAGAAAATTATTCCTCTCTGTTTGGAGAGATACAATGCTGAGCAGCTCTTACTGCATCAGTCAGGGAATGTGGCATCATCCAAGAAGGGGCAAAATGCTAATTACAACAATTTCACATATCACAAATGTTTAATGATCTTCTGGTGGGAAGTGTGAGAAGATCTGGAGACAATTCACAGATTCATTGTTGCTGAAGGCTTTGGCCAGGCTGTAAATTGACAGCATTAAAAATCAAAGCTTTTAAAACCATACAAATCAAACCAAGAGTTATATTATTCTAGTATGTTACCCAAGTAAGAGAATGATGGGAGGGAGGTTTGCCTTCAGTAACCCATGATTCTTTCAGACAAGCCTCCCTAGGGAAGAGAATAAAAATTCTCATCAAGAGAATAAAAAGAACCCACCTTCTGTTGCTTTCTCTTTTCACTGTACCTCTGGCATCCCAAACATACTTTGCCTTTTTATAGGGGAGAAATAAAATTGGGCTTTTGCTGACCCTGAGATCCAACCAGACCCCAGAGAGGAGCAGCAGGATGTAGCCTTCACATGGCTGTTTTTCTTCTCAGCTGGCTGGTACTTCTGACACAATGCAGAGGAGAGAGTGCAACCTTTCCGGGTTCCTTCTCTATCTTGGTGCTACAGCAAGTAGGCACGTGCCCAGAAGCATGTGTACAGCTCTCTATGAAGTCATAGGAAATTTTTCAAGCCAAATAAAGTTACACTGTTTGATTTGCTGCCTCTATTCAAATAATTCCATGATCTTCTCCAGTGTTGGAGTCAGTCAGTTATTTATCTCTGACCATTTCCATTAATCACAAGAGTATGCTTGTTGGGCTGTGGGGCAGATGATGGGCCAGGAGGAAGGCATCTTGCTGGAGAGCAGGAAGGAAACACTTGGCTCCCCAGCCTTGCTGCTGTTGGTGCCACTACTATATCACAGCCCTCAGACTGGGCTGGAAGATCAGGCAACTAGGGAGAAGAATTTGGGAGAGCGCTGTCTGTGGGAAAGTAGCTTGCTGGCAGTCAAAGATAGCACACACACTGCAGAATGTCTGCCTAGCTCTTCTCCCTCCCTTCTTCCACACCAGCTTCCCTTCATAAGAGGCTGCAATCAAGCCAAAGCAGACAAATCTGAAAGAAAACAGGGCATCTGGCAGCTGCTACCTCTGCTAAAGGCTCCCTTGTCCTTTGTCTCTGAAGATCTGTCACACCAGCAGGAGCCAAGCATGAGACTGGGCTGCATTTAAGAGTTTTAAGTATCTAATTTTACAAGGCTTTTTTTTCTTGTGTGTACAAGTACTGTTTAGTTGGACTTTCTCAACCTACAAATTGAGGTCCTGCAGGATGCCTTGCTACTGCTGGGTGAGAGGCATAGGTTAGACCCATTGTGTTCCCATTGGTGCAGAATGTCCCAGTCCCTCCACAAGTCCTCCACCGGCTGCCACTCTGGTTCTTACACTCTGCATACCTGCTCTGGAGGATTTGTTCTTCTTCTGTAGACAGTGAGTCTTGGAGGGTTCCTATATGTCATATTGCAAAAAGCTGTCCAAAATTCAGAAGCTGAGTAAAGTCATGTCATAGGGCCATTTTTCCAACATCAGGCTTGAAATGAGGCAAACAGCTTCTCTAGTCAGAGGACAACAATTAAAAAACCTCACCGACTTAAAACATAGAGAAGGGGAAAAAAAAATTCCCTTCAAGTCAGTGAAATAGAATGGAAACAGTAACTTTATGGAAGTGCCTTGATTACAGTGGCATTTTCTTTCTGGTTTGCACACAAGCCTGCTATTGAGAAACCTGGTCAGAAGGCATACATTTCTTTCACTTTGTAGTGGTGAACTATGAATGAATTTTATATTAGAATGAAGCTTTCTTTTTTCCTTTTTTTTTTTCTGGGGGGCGGTAGGAGGAGCAAATGGTAAATATGCTTAGACAGCTTTTGGAGTATAAAAGAACTGAGAAATATGAAGCGAACTTTGAGTATACACTCCAGCCTAAAAGATGGAAGCTAATGGCTCATAGAAGAAATTCTGAGTTTTTTCTTTCATTTTAAAAATTCCTTTCAATAGTAATTAAAAAAATTTTTTTTAAAGGATGTAAAAGGAGAAGACTGCATTACAGTTCATCTGAAACAGAGACAGATACCATCCAATTTTAGGCATCTACATCTGGAGGTGATTTTTCTGAGAGTCTCTCTTGGAAGATCAGGAGAAAGAGGGAAACTCCTCTGAGGGGGAGGCTGGTACCTGAGCAGGATTTGCATTGAGGGCCCAGGGTGCTGTCACTTAACTACCCACCCTCTATTAAAGTCAGTAAGTGCAAAGAATTGTTTTAGTTTTGATCTAATATTGCTATGACAGAAAAGTTGAAGAAGTGAGATCTTCTGAAAAAATACATAAAGATTGTGGGGGCAGGTAGTATGTGATCCATAGGGCTGATGTCCTTATGTAATACTAGATCAGGATCATGAAGAGGTTTAAGGCAGCAAAGTGGAACATACCTTGATATCCTTTCCCAGACATAAGCTTCTCAATTTACATCACTGGGACATGAACTAGCTATATGCTTAAGGAGATGAATTTATATGGCAAGAGAATGAGTCACATCAACAGGATGAGCTTGATGTGATATTATTTTGCAGATATGCTTTAACTTGGTTGAATCCATAGTAGCAAAGTGTCGCAGGAGACCAAATCCAGTGGCAGGCATATCAAGAGGCTGGGAAGATGGTGCTGTGCAAGCACTCGAAGTAGAGCTCCCACAGACTGCTCACATCACAGATGCTGGATGTGGCTGAGCTGCTGTCAGCCATTTCTAGCCCAGCTCTCTTGCTGCATCCACAGGACCTCTCCCTTGCAAAGACCTGATTAACTCTGGTTAACTTTGGTCTTGATTGCTGTCCATTTTTCTGGGAAAATGTTCCACAGGACAGATCTAGAATCATAGAATCATAGAATCATAGAATCATAGAATCATAGAATCATAGAATCATA